>OX401405.1:55469587-55589587 GCA_947846245.1 Cerastoderma edule | reverse complement strand
AATTAGTTGTATGCTACAACAAAGACCTTATAAACACAGATAATATGTTTATTAGGTCTTTGGCTACAATAAGTCAAGACGACAATCTTGCAAATTAAAAACATTGTTTTATCTAGGAAATGAAGTAAATAAACCGTTTCTTACCTGACTTTAAGAAAAGGAAGAAACAATGCATTTCCCACAACATCAGAAAACATTTTGACGAGTGGGCGTCGCGCATGGCCTTTTAACAAATCACAAACTACAATGGAACAGTCTAGATCTTCCAAATATGGACATGTGCACTGAGAATTTGTGATTTTGTACAAGCAGTTTTTATCGAAATAATTGTTTATAGCTAATTTAAACCCCGCATCCAAAGTTGCGTATTGCTGATGTACTTACATATTAAATGAAGTGTATTTCATCATCACACCGCTTTGGATAGAATTATTTTAAGTTTATACAAACCCTGCATTTAGAGCAATGGTTCACTGTTTAATGTTCACATCAAATGAGATACGTTTTGATCCCAATACATGTCCAAATACCTTACAGACACCTCAACAAGCTGTGTTGGCGATTACACAGCCGAAATGCTGCGGAAGGTTTTATAAACCCTCACTAAACTTTCTCGACACAACCATTAGTAGATTAAGCTTATTATGAAGTAGGCGACTCTTATATAAACGATCGCAAAAATAATGTATTTATTCTATATCCTTTTTTACTTCAAAATACTTATATTCGTGTTTTAACTAAAGTTCATTCAAATACGGGTCTTATAGTATCATTTAAGTATTCTCATAATAAGCACAAAATACTAAACAAAAACTCCTTATATGGATAGATGTTTATTAACTTAAACTTTTACAAGTTTCTCGTTTTAACATATACACATACTCCATAAAATACATTCACATGATCATGTCATTTCTGAAGTTAATCTCACAACATTGTTTAAACAAATCAAGGAGGATAATCCAAACAATGTAATCACACATCATTATACGATGTCGACATTTTGAATTGATCTAACATAAAAAGCTTCATATACATATTTACCAAGATTCTTTACTATGTTCTTATTTCTAGATTGCATAAGGCTTATGAAATTAAAAACATTGCGAAAACGATAATAATATGGTTTTATATGCTTCTTACGAAGGAGTATAAAGGAGTAATTGACTGGTTAACTCTTTGCCACCTGCCGAAGACATTTTTTACCTGAAGCAGACTAGTTTAGAAACACCTAGTAAACATGTGACAAACCTTTCAGTTCTGTTGTTGTGATATATGAATAGATTGGAAAAACATTGTTTCAAAAGGAGAAATTGCTTGTGACAAGCAATTTCTCCTTTTACCACAATTCCTTTTGAATGTATTTTGCTGCAACAATATGGCGTTTGGTGGTTATGTATTAAATTTAAACACCAGAAGTCGAAGCATCTCATGTAAACATTTATTACCCATGCTAACCTCCTTTACTTCTTTCTTCCCATTTCAATTATAATATAAAGCCTACTGGCTTAACTTTGAATTTGATACTCAAGCAATTTGTTTAATTAATCAGTGATGTTGCGTCTTGTTAGTATTTGCATATTTTCGTAAGAAAAATGCAGAAATTGCCTTGTAACGTTCATCACACATATGACACAAGCATAAGAATATTATGACAATCTTGGTTGAAGTCAGAGTATCACTCATTTACAGTAGAATTGTGAAAACTTATAGAACTTTGACAATAAACATATAAATAGTTCCCTTTTAAAAAGTAACTTAGATGGTAGTATATGTTTATATGATGCTTTTCAAAGATTAAGACGGCAAGGTTTGTTTACAATTTGCGATAAAGCGAAGTCAGACGAGAATTATCTGGTGAGATGCGTAAACTTTCGAGGACCAATGAAAATGAAATTGGTAATTTTTTATTTTGAACATCTGCGTTATCGTTGTTGGATGAATGACATAGTCTTTAGGTATTTTACGTGACTTTTCTAGCATATAGATGCGAGCAACTCGTTTATCCGAACGCTCATCGCTAGTTTTACTCTTAACTTGAATGTAAACAATGACGTCAAAATGTGCACTTTACATTTCGTGAAAATTTCTCTGTGAAACATCGCTAATAAAAAGTGCTGGCGTTGTATTGTCATGGTATTGTGGTGTTTTGATTTGTTTTAATATACCGTTTCACAATTTATAACTCATTTTACCCCGCTGTATGTTTTTTTGTGTGGCATTCTGGCTTTAAAGTATGGTAGTTAACGAAATTAGCCTATCAGCTTTACTCCTAACACCACGAAATAAATTGCATTAATTATTACATATTAATAGCCATATTGGATTGCTCTCAATCTAGAATGATCATAGATTCCCATATCGTAGAATTTGTTGACTTTACCTAAATGATCGTTGGGCAGTGTTGTCCTATTTCTCCATGCTGAATCCGGTTGAGTCATACACAGAAGAAACCCGTATTACAAAAGTCTCATCCTACCATACCTTTTTCTAAAGCAGGGTTGGCAAAATCATTTGTCTATGATGGCGCCGCTTGTCCAAAAGCCTTAACCATGTACCAATCGCCAAATTTTCGATTGTTCCAGATTGAGAGAGTTTCCAGACGAAATTTCAAAATGTGATGACATAAAGAAATAATCTTCTGATAGAACAGGAAACATTGTGGGGAATGGAAAAATTGCTCGTTACGAGCAATTTCTCCTTTCCCCACATTGTTTTCCAGAGGCGTCTGCAACAAAGTGGTTAAATGTCGTTTTTGTTTGGTAATGGGTTAACGGACAAGAGTGTCTTTACTATAATTCACCATGTAACCTTTATACTCGTACATACAAGTGATGAAAACGACCTGGCGTTTAAGTACAAGTATATCAAAGCCAGATTTCGCCACCGCTGTAAAGCCTTCTTTTACATGTGTCAAAGTGGCCCTTTACGAAATGTTTGGGTTAATCTAAAACACCATCTGATAATGCTTATCTATGGAACACCGTTTGCACAATAATTCGCTTAAACCATTCGTTCTATACGTATCTATATTACTACGTCGTCAGTTGAGAGGTTATGAATTCACGATAAAATATACTGTCGAATTAAGCTCATAGGGTACGGTTTTGCTCAGACTAAGTTTTATGTACATTTTGTTTCAAATAGAAAAGCTTATACATTTTTTTAACCATATGAAATATACTTATTTGGGATCTATACCATACAAAGTAATATATGTCCTCTATATAGTTAATCTTTATTTTTTATTTCTATGATACCGATATGTCTATCATTGAGTTAAAGGACCTTGTTCAAAGAAGAGACACTTTGAAAGTCAAAATAAAATGTCATTGAAACAATACAGTTTTTAAATGTTGTTTGTATACAATTTAAAGGAGCTACTGAAAGAATTTATTGAGGAAGCAATTTATCCAAGTATGTACAGTTTATTTATGATATATCTCAAAATCTCAAATGTCCTCACATCTGTGAACAAGCAACTTTAAAGTGAGATAATGAAATATGCAGTTGAATTAAGCTTGTAGGTTACGGTTTTGTTCAGAACAAGTGTCATGAACATTTTGTTGTTAAAAAGAAAAATGTAGTATGTATTTACCACAGGAAATATACTATATGGGCTATTCATGTGCGTTATCTATATTGTTCATTTGTTTGTATTTCTATGACTTCGATGTGCTTATTCTATGTGTAAATCACATTGCAGGCCGCTCTGCCTGTTATCCACCAATTGGATGTTTTTATCCAAGGAACAGTTGGGTAGAGCGGTGGGAGACTCTACCGGACAGTCCTTACGACATACAGACCAAATTTAGCCTGTATACCAACAACCACAGTGGCATCATGGTGACCACAGAATCACGGGGATTTAATAGTTCCACTTTCGATCCGAAATTCCGGACTGTTGTACTACTTAAACGGGATCCGGATTACAATCCGGGCAATTGGGCGGATATAAAACTAGAGGAACTGAAGGAACATGTGAGTATTATGTCCATGTAGTAACATAAGGTTGTATCTCCCTTAAATGATCTTAAATGCCTATTACTTTTGGGGTCTTAAATTCCCATTCCAATGTTAAATCCAATGTTGAATCATGTATCATCAATATTCTGCCGAATTAAGATAAGTGTTTTCTCCCCTTTATCATATGTTAAAACATCAGGTGCGCCATTTAAATCCTCAAAACAGTAATAAATGAACACCTCAGTCATATGTATTCTTTTCTGCAGAGCAAAGTGTACTAGTACCGTCCGAAAATCTGTACATATGCTGTCAAATCTGGCCGAAGCAACTGCATTTATGTTCATACGCCCTAAACAAATAGTCCTGCAATATGTAATCAAAACAAACTTTGTGAGCATTGTATGACTTTTATCTAAACAGGAAACACACCAGTATTTTGCAAGTGATTGCTTTTCTAGTCTAACTATGTACTAGAACTCGACACTAAAAATCTCTAAATGAGACTACAACTCGGAAGTAGTTTGTAAGAGGTGCGGGACCATTATGATTGACTGGTTCTCGTTTGCACAGATATTGTTGTGCGAAAAACTCCTGTGCATTTTTCTATTTACTAGCTAGGTATTGAAACGAAATTAAATCCCATGTCCCAACAAACAGTTGAATTATATTATGTCAGGCTACAAAAGATCTGTCATAGCGTATGCTCTTGTTTATGCATGCAGGTACATGTATTTGATAAAGAAACGTTTAACTATATTGTTCATTTTGTTTCCAGGGTGACATAAACATCCTGTCAGTAGACTGGAATGTAAGAGGGGCGGACTCATACCTGTATGATACATCGCTTTCAAACTTGCGTGTTGTTGGAGCACAGATTGGACTGGTTCTCGATAACCTTAGACGGGTTCACGACCTTGACCTCGATACCATCGAATTTCTGGGACACAGTCTACGGGGTCACGTGGCACTGTATTCATGGGCAGACATTGTTGATGCTGGGACAATTAATGGTAAGTTTCCAGAACTACACTTTTTTAATAACACTTCACTTATTATCTTATCGGCTTGGTGTAGACGCTTGTGGACGACTTTTTTTTTTTTACTTAATCAGACGACTTTAGTAAAACTTTGTAAACATGTTCGAAACATTTCAGTACTGAAATGTAATGTGTGAATAGATTGTCAATAAATTTTCTTTTTGTCACAGTACCTCTTTAATGGCGTCTGCTTCAAGACGCAAAATATGGCGTTAGATGGTAATGTGTTAAGATGGAAAGCCTTGAATTGTATTTGACTGCCGGCATTTCTTCTTGTATCTGATTTAAATGTTATGCTTTATTCAGGATACGATCCAACGGTGTATAGGATAGATAACGATACGACCAAAGACGTTCCGATTGTTGACATAGTGCAGCCAGTCTCCCCATATGGTAAAATGTTTGTTTGATTTTAATTATCCACCAATATGATGATAAAAGTCTACTGAAAAATGAAAGAATTAATAACATAAAAAAAAATGAACCGCTATATGTTATAACTTGCATTAAATGGAGTTAAACGCGATGTCAATAGTATTTCAGTTCTTTTACTCTCTTTCGGCGGCTTTCTTTTGATTTTATCAGTACTAAATAGAGTTCTATCCTGTCTTTGGAAAGGAAAGTCTTACAAAAAGACCCAGGTACGCTAATAAGGATTGAATCGAGGACCCCGTGTTACTTACAGTGTGCACCTGAATCACTCGGACATGCATGACCATAAACATACATCTGTCACCTGTAATTGGTTAACGGTCACGAGAATATCAAGAGGGATATTAAGGACATTTTCTACAATTTTATAAGAAAATAATCCTTTCATGGAATTTTCTCAAATTTTGATATGTTTTTAGAATTTTATTGTGAATTCAAAAACGAAAAGAAAAATGCAGGTCGACGAGTTTTTTCGTTTCCATGGTAACCGTTTTGGGCAAAAATGTCAAAAATTGCTATGTATATTACAAATGAATGATGATATCAAAAGATTCCTTTCGTTGAATTTTCTTATTTTTCAGTATGTGAAGTGAAATTTAATCTTGAAAATAAAAAATGCAAAAAAAAGATTATATGTTGACGAGTTAGTTGTTCTGTAAAATGAGAGTTTCCATGGTAACCATATTTGAAAAACATTTATAAAAACAACTAAAATAACTTTAAATTTGAAAAATAGAAGCTAGGAGCTGAATATGCATGAGAAATATATAAAAATATTAATAACCTTTATTAGTTTTATGGATGATATGATTATTCTTTGAAAAACATTACATACAGTAACTTGTATCCGAACAAAAACGTTTATCCGACTAATTTGCAGGAACCTCTTCGGTATCGGATTATTATCTCCCTTTGGTGCGCGGATGAAGTGCGCAGATAAAACTACAGAGAACGTCCTGAAGTATCACACAGAAACGTCTCCTATATGTATATGTTACGAATTACTGGGATGTTTTCTACAGCGCTTTACATTATAAGTGTCATTCAAGGGTCTTTAGAATTTGGACCAGCCACAAAAATAAAATATGCGGGACTTGATTAACACAAATTGATATCCCTAACAGGTGTATATTACGACTTACTGGGATGTTCCTTACAGCAGTACATGTATACATTTTAAGTGTCGGCTGCAGATGCTCAAAGTTTGGACCTGTCAAAAAATATCAAGAAAGTGGAATTTAATCAACACATATGCAGACGTCGCTTACACGAATTATGTTACGGTACCCTGAAATGTTTCCTATACATACGATTGTGGACTGCGAATACTTTAACTTGGACCAGTCAAAAAAATATCAAGAATGCGGAATTTGATTAACACATTAACGTCTTTTACAGGTGTATGCTACGACCTTCTGGGATGTTTTCTACAGCGTTATACACTCGAACTGCAACCCGAACGGCCAGAAAGCTTGAACACGAAGTTCAAGTTCTACCTGCCAAACGGAAAAGAGCAGTGGCTTGACGCTGTGGATATCCCACAAGCGGGTTTTATGTTAGACGGAGTACAGTTCGACAAGGATCTGGAAACGAAGATTATTATACATGGCTTTAGGGAGGATAGTGAGGATGAGGGTACGTGGACGGAACCAATGGTGAACGAATTACGTAAACAAGTAAGCTATTTTTATCGTTTACCAAACGCCAAATTATCGACTGTCCCAAATTGAAAGAGTTTGCTGACGACATTTTAAAATGTGATGAAATCGGAAAATGAAATTCTGACAGGGCAGAAAGCATTGTGGGAAACATATTGATATTCTTGATCTTGATTCGTAACCCTTAGAATACTGGGTCATTTTTGAAAAATAGATTTTTGTGTCATCTGCTTTTCAAAGTCTAACATATCGACTTAATTTTGATGAGGAAAGATACCCAGAGTAACAAACAGGCTAGATTACAGGCCAGCTGCTAATTTACTTGGCGGCTGGCCTGGATCCAGCCTGTTTGCATAACATTAAGTTGGTTCCAGCACTATAAGGATTAATCTTAACACATGTATAACTCACTAGACAAATGAACATGTTTTGAAATCTGTTCACCTTTTTCTTCAAATATACTCATTCAAACAAACCCAACGCAAACGATCCTCAGAAACCATTGAGACAAAAAGAGGAAATGCTTATCAAGAGCAATTTCCAATTTAATTATAACTCAGTCGATAAACGTTTCTATTCTCTTGGAATGTGTATCCAGTATTCTTTAAAAGATAGTTTATATTTACATATCTTTTTATCATTTTTATCAGGAGCAATACAACATAATAGTCGTCGATTGGAAGGAGGGCGCCGATTCCTTGAACTACAAAGCATCAGTTGCCAACACACGCGTTGTTGGGCTTCAGACCGCCTTATTGATAAAGAAACTAGTAAAAGTTTTCAAGGCCGACCTCGCAACCGTCCACATTATAGGTTACAGCCTCGGGGCCCACGTGGCTGGGTATGCGGGAGCCAGCATCCGGGGTATCGGGAGAATCACTGGTGCGTAATTTTCACGCCTCAACTCGTCGTTTTTGGTGGTATACCGCTACCTTTTTGTCCTTCTTTACTCTTTAATAAAGACAGCCATTGTACCTCCTTCACAGTTCCTTCCATCACAAGATTTAGAGTTAATCATCGTTATTTCACTATTCCACACTCCGTCCATACCAGAATTTCACAAACAACCATGCCGAAGATCAGCTACTGTTTTCGCTATCGGCAATATCATTTTACCGACCTCATAAATCGCATCCAAAGATGTGTGGGTCAGCGATGGGCGTCTTTCTTTTCGATTCGCCTTCCGCAAATGTAGGTCTGGGAAAAAAAGCAACAGACCAAAGGTTTGGCCACAAAAGATCAAAGACAGTCAAAAGGCCCCCTCTTCTGTCCCGAAAGCTTATGCTTAACACACAAAGCAACTTTCTAAATTTTCATAAACTACTTTTAACTGTACAACGACCTTCGGATTATTCCTGGGTTTGAAGTGCCTGTGAAGTAATGTGGTAGCCGCCAGGTTGGTTCTCGCGAGACTTCTTTCATTTTACTTTCGTTTCCAACATAGAGCAGAAATGTTAAATCTAACAAACGTCATTTAATTGAATCATTCAATGTGAACGAATATATGAAATTTGTTAGATAAGCCGAGGGTGATTCAACAGAAATGTGTAACCCCACATCTCTGTAGGAGGTGTATTTCTCATATAACGGAAAAACCCGGGTAGTAACAATTGGCGTTTTCTCAGATTACGGACACACCCGAGTTTTTACGATTAGCGTTTTGATTTTACATTATTGTGGGTTTTTTCAGTTTATACAATTTTATTCCAAGTATCTAGTTATGTGGTTTGACATTCACTTACGTGTATTCATGTTCCTATACGATTACATTATTGTAATTGGTATTGTTATGACTTAAGATCGTACATAATTAATCGTTCATCAGTTAAAGAATAAAGGTTTATGTTGCAATACCGCTTGGTAAGTTTTTAAAATCTGTCTGAAAGTCATTCGGACACCTTTACAAGCTTCCTGAGAAAAGACAAGGTTGAATAGAGCGGAAGGATTACAAATAAATTACTATAAACATCCTGGCATCCGCAAGGATGATTGTTAACGAATGAAAAGAAACTCAAGTCAAACCAAGACTTCATTATCTATATTCTGCATTTTTTTCTCAGCAGATCACTTTTGTTTTCCACTGTTTAATATACGCCATCTTCTGATGATCAATTTTCCGCAAACGCCGGTCAATGTTGTTTTCATTTTGGCCGTGCCGTTCGCTCCAACACCCTATATAATTTCGAATCGAGGGATGTTCTTTGACCAACATAAACAATTCTCAAATGCTGAAAATATGCATAAATACCTGCTCAGTCATGGTCTCCGCAAATTGCAATTTGTTTTATATCGTAGAGATTGGTCACGTGAACACCCACCTGGACCATCTTATGTAGCAAGCGTGTAAGCTTAGGGACTCATGTTGTGGTCAGCAATATGATACCCATTAACGGCTAATTATTTCATCGTAGAGTGTCCGGGGGCAAGACATTATTTGTTGGACTAGTACTAGTTTGCTACCCAATGGTCGCGTATAGTAGTGCTCAAGAGATAAACTCCTCAGAGTGATCTGCCCTTGCTACGCTGCGTCGAACACTGCCACCAGAATATTCTTATCCATAGTTGGATGGAATTTATATGATGGGTTTTTCTTTCAACTTTTCTTCGGATGTATTAGCTGATTTACTGATGATGCCTTCTTGTGTTGATTTCTGACCAGTTAAATTGAGAACAAATCAAATGGATGTATTTTTGAGGGATGTGTCCGCCATCTTTAAATGCCATTTCTGTTTCTAAGCAATTTGCCATGTGACATTTGTGTAAACAGTGATCAACCACATTAAAGGGTGATCACTGTGAGGAGTTTGCTCTTTGGGTTGCTACTTACTTTGGTTCAGGAGACGCATGCTTTAGGTTATAGATGTAAACAATGGTGTTTAGAAGGGATGTGAACAAAAAAAGAATTCACTATTCGAATATTCGGTATCTACTATTGGAATTTATTCGAATATTCGGTTTTACAACTACTTTTGATGGTCAAATGCCTTGCATATCCGAATAATGGTGCTCTTATCGTTCGTCTGTACATATCTCTCGAATCGCCAACATCTTTCACCTTATTTGCACATTCGGTGACATAGCAATTAGGGCATTTAAATTGTTTTAGTTTCGTACAGTTGGTGGAGTTTTATTGTAAAACTAAGATGAACATGTCTAATCTTTTATTCATTCGATACACCTACATGTTCGTACTTTAACCAATTAACAAGCAATTACGACATTTAACCGCTTTGTTGCAGACGACTCTGGAAAACAATGTGGGAAAAGGGGAAATTGCTTTTAATGAGCACTTTTTCCCTTTTCCACAACGTTTTGTCCCCTATTAGAAGATTAATTTCCAATTTGATCACAATTTGAAATGTCGTCTGTGTACTCTTTCAATTTGGGGCAGTACAGAATTTGGTGTTAAGGAAAGAGTTAAGCAATGCCTAGAATATTAGAACACAACATACATGAGTTTAGCACTGTTTAGCCATAAACCTCTTATGACGATCACCGGACCTGTTTATTTCAGGCCTTGATCCTGCCGGTTTGTGGTTCGAAAAAGCGCACAGCTTCTCTAGCCTTGATCCGACCGATGCGCTGTTTGTGGACATTATACACACGGACTCTGCTCCATTTCCTTTTGGTAAGTTGGTTTGTTTGGGTGGGTTAAATTAAGGTTTTAGGATGTCGAACATAGTATCTAAGAATCTAAGTTATGCTGCGTTGGTAGGTCGTTCACTACGAATTTGTACCATTTATACGCATGGTTACACACTTTCAGCAGCGCTGCGTCAAAAGAAGAAAAGAAATCGCCCACGAATAATCTATTGTCTTATCTCAATTGTTTCTAACCTTGGCCTAGTGGTTAAGGCGTCCGCATTGGGACGGGGTCGAAGGTCCGGGCCCCACGAGAGGCGTTTGTTCGGAAAATGTTTCTCATGGGACTTGTTTCGAAATGGCCGGTTCGTGAGCTGAGAGCTAGTTGAAGTTATGGTTATGATATAAGTTGGGAAGTACTTTGTATACTAGTAATCAGTGAAAAGTGTCTCATAAGCCAAACTGGCTGGCCCTTGTTTACTAGGTTGACACTATTTTTCAAATACTCCACGGCGCCTAGTTACTGTTGCTATGCTTCACAAGCTACTTCCAATATGGCGGCGTTACTCTACGATACAGCTGTCGAATATATTGAATTTCTTTCTCACTACATCTGTGTTCGATATCTATCTGTCTTGACAACATTACCGATCGCATCATCAATGTTGCTTTTAACTACTTGTCCCAAACTTAAATTTACAAAACTAAGAAAAAAAGATTCTAATATGCATAAAATCAGAGTCAGTGCGAGATGCTGGATGATACTGCGAGGGAGTGACAGCTCATAATACAAGTTCACACTGGGCAACGGCGTATTAGATAGTCTTCATGCATGTACATTTGAAGAAGAGATATATTTCATTTAATATTTGAATATTCCTCTATAAAATAAAGATGCTTAATTTGACCATGTTGTTGTTGCTAAACTATGATAGTGTCGATGACAGAAGAATCTAGCTGTATGTACAAATTGACCAGCTTCCTTTTTATGCTGTATCTTATGAAATACAAGACAAATAACATAGTGTTGGTACTAAACAGACTGGTTGTTGAGGGACATCTCTAATGACTGCCCGCAATATAGGGTCCATGGAAGAATAAATGAATTCCACAAATGAGCTCTTATCATTAATTGTGTTTGTTCTTCAATATGACTAGGACCATAAAAAGAAAACACTATTCTATGTTTTGTTTCAAACATGTTCAACAAAAGCGCTTGAAGCGGAAAGTTGTTAAGTATCTGACCTTGAAACAACACAATTTGAAGCTTTATTTGGCATTGATCACTTAAATCACCCTGATTAAACTTATATCTTTAATAATCATGACATTAAAACCAAGTTTTAACAAAAAGGGTAACATGACAATATTAACCAATAGGCGTAGGAGCGTTTTCAACATGGGGGGGGGGGGGGCAACTTCAGGTTATGACCGGTCTAAGAATAAATGTTCCTAAACTTTCTCATGACTAATCATGCGTCTACAAATTCAATATCATTAAATGAATTAAAAGAAAGCGAATGAAAATGTGTATCTTAGTTAAGACAAAATAACCAAAAGAAAAAGAAAAAAGGGTGGGCCAAGGCTCGATCTCACGCGGAATGCATATTGTATTGATATTAACTAAAAGTGACCCCCACCATGCTGTCACAGCCTCGAGTTCGTCTACAATTCTGAACAAAAAATGAGTTTATATTTAAATACAATATAGGGTCTGACTGCTTAGAGTACGTTTTGCATTACTGTTATCGTTAGTCGAAACTACTTTCCGTGAGCTGAGATTTCATTGGAAAAACCCGATGTATTCAGATTGCCATTTGCGATGATGACGTCAAAATGGTTTGGTTATTGTTCGTAACAAAAGGCGAATTGGTATTAAATAAAGCACAAAATACACTTTTATATTAATTTTGCTGTTAAATTGCATTTCTTTCATTTTTTCTTTCCAAAAATCTTCATCTTCCATTGTGAATATTGGGGGGCCAAAGTATACTCTGCCCCCCCAGTCTGGATATTGGGGGGGGGGGCGCCCCCTGGCCCCCCCGGCTCCTACGCCTATGTAACCCTAATACTTATGAGTGAAATTATCAATTTGTTTCTGAACTACACAATCACAATTGTCCTGTCTTGTTTTAACTTCTTCACGCATCTCTTCTAATGGTTGTGCTCTCTCTTCTTTTTTTTTGGGGTACTGTTGGTGTTCATCTTCCATCAGCAAAATTGAGATCAGGATACAAATATGGTGTACCTTCAAATTGCTTCAATAAGTACTATGAAATATTTGTAATATTTTACAGTGTTGATCGTGATTACATTTTCCATAAGGGAAAAAACTATACTTGCTGCAAGAACTAGCAGAAAAAAAACTTTCCCATGGAGCATATCACTCTGTTGACTTGACGTTATTAAAATTGGGCTGCAATGTACGGCAAAAACTACTCTGTTATGGGTTTGGGGCTTGGAAAAGGGTAGAGGCGTATCACCTGCATATATTCTAGTTACCGATTATCTACAAGACACGCATCTCGCACAAAACTACGTGCCATTTGTTCCATTTTAACTACCTTCTCTATCCGTCGCTAAAGATTCGCTTGTGAAGCATAGCAACAAACTAGGATGCAGTGAATGTGGAGCTTTATTCTGATTGGTCAAAGATTCGGCATTTGGAACGGTCTGAACAAAACCTTGACATTTTCCTTTGCACATAATGCTGTGCTACATGTCATTCAAGTCGCCATCGCTATATCTATTCCTTACGTAGATACTTAACTTTACTAGTTATCTGAAGGGTAAATGCTTTTACATGTTGACCTTTACCAACTCTGCAGGGTTTGGGATCAGACGTCCAATCGGAACCGTTGACTTCTACGTTAATGGTGGACTGGACCAGCCTGGCTGTTCGACAGGTCCATTGGTTGGTCGGTTATTTAGAGGTTCGTTGTTTCATCTTATAGATAGATAGATATATTGTATTATGGTACAAAGGCCTCAGGCCCACAAGTACAGGCAGCTATCATTTCAAATTAAAAACTCAAGTCAATAGCAAGGTAATATGTACAACATACTTCTATCGCAGTTTATTTTTGTTCAACATTGATGGAAACAATATACAGTGGTTATAGATTATGAAATGTTTAACTCCTTATCAACTGCAGACGATATATTTTTTCACTTGAAGCAGACGACTTTAGAAAAGCTTTGTAAACATTGAAAACCCTTTCAATTCTGCTGTTGTGATATGTGAATAAGTGGAAAAAGCATTGTGGCAAAAGAAGGAGTTGCTTGTGACAAGCAGTTTCACCTTTTGCCACAATGCTTTTTGAAAGTCGTCTGTTGAAAGACGCAAAAGAAAAATATGCGTGTCACATAGGGAAGCTACCGTGAATAATGTATTATTTCTATCGTTTCTCACCTTTACATGCTTAACGCTATGCTAAATGTCATTCATTTCGTAATCGCTCGATCGATTCCTTACGTAAATACATAGAGAATAGATGGTTGATGACGTGAACCGGAAAAGTTATCATGCAAGGCTTAGGAATACTATCCGGTGAGCCGAAGGCGAAACGGATAATTATCCGAAGCTGAGCCCGATAACTTTTCACATTCAAAAACACCAACTATCTATTCTATTTATCCTGTTACCTTTATGTATTCTTTCAAACAAACAAGATGTAAATAAAACACGAGAAAAAAGGAAAGAAAAGTAGAGAATGGTGTAAACATGACGTCTTGATTCGTCACGTGCATGTGTTAAATGGTTAGTGCCGGATATCACACATAATAACACATAGTTATTGGTGACAGGATAATCTACTTTACTTTACTAATCAACTGAAGAGGTGATGATGTATGTTGACCATACTCTTTTCCAGTTATGAACGGACACAATAAGTGCAGTCACACGCGATCGGTAGAGCTTTTCATGGAATCCATCAACAACAACAGATGCCATTTCTTTGGCTTCCCTTGTGAAGATATCGACAATTATGACAAATGCGTCACGTGTGATGGCGGATGTGCACAGATGGGCTTTCATTTGGATATATCGAACGTGTCGGTTAGATCATACCACGTGACAACACTCTTACAGAAGCCATTTTGTTCTATTCGTGAGGCTAAGAAGTGGGGGTTTGTAACAAATACAATAGAAATCATTGACTATAGTGAAGCCAAAGAAGAAGGTTTAGTTACACCGTCATCTATAAATAACAATACGATACAAGTGTAATTGTTAATTGCTTTCCTCAATGAGACGATCTGTTACAGTTGCAGGTAAAGTCAATCCCATATAGTTAATCTACCTCCAGCATTTCCAATGTTTAATAAAACAGAGTAAACGTTTATCCCACATTCACCATGATACCACCGCCATAGCAAGCTAAATTAAGCTAAAGTGCCCGTAATCTTCCATTTTGAAACTCTTTCATTCGTCAGGGTATTTCTGTGGTTCTTTGTATACATTCGGCTGGGGCCGAAACTATTCGATTAAATGCGGATAGTTTGAAGAATCGGCATTCTGTTAGTCAGTCGGGAGAGTACCTCATGATATTTCAAATATACCCCTACCGCGATTTGTTCAGGCCGGGTAGAACCATCGGCATTCTGTTATTCATTCGTGAGATTATCTCTCATGATATTTCAAATCTATCCCTACCGCGATTTGTTCAAGCCGGGTAGAATGATCGGCATTCAGTAAGTCAACCGGGAGACTACCTCTCATGATATTTCAAATATACCATTCCGTTATTTTATTCAGACAGTTTCAAGTTTAGTATTTTTAGCACAAGGGCAGATGGCCCAAATATTTGTTAAAATAAATGTTCGTCCGCGTTCTATGAAAATAGCATGACAGAGTGTGTCATTCTTGTATAGTAATTAATTTTCATAATTTTTACTGATTGATATAGAGATTTATACATAATTTCTGAGGTAAATAATTACACTCATCTTGACATCAATTGCAATAAACACATGGATACATCGTTGAATATTGATGATGCCAGCAGGCTGTGAGTTTGGGCCAGTTTTAAAACAATCCATGCTTTTGCAAATAGAGAAAACTTAACTCATGAATTAATTATACGAAACTTATATAATGGTCAAGTATCGAATGTTAAAAGCAATCATATTTCTAAAAGATTGTTTAGTTATCGATTTTATTCTTTTTACTAGCATCCATGCTTTTAGTAAGGTTTTATACCAAAAGCAGTGTTCCTATAGAGAAAATACTCATTAGAAGATTACGCGTATCGTGGTCGTCTTCCATCTAAGCTTAGGTGGAAGTCAATAGTGCGTGAACCTGTGAGTTTTAAAGCTTATTCCACCTGGATTTCTCGATTGAGAATGGATGCCCACTTGTCAAGTTTCCTTACATGTAAGCCCATTCTACTAAACAGAGCCGAATTATGGGATATAGAAAGGTCTTATCCTTCTATGTCAGGGCATTATAACATGCTATGATGTTATCGCGAATTCCCACATGAAGCTGGTCCTTGACCTTCTTTTTTGGCAATGTTTGAAGTATAGCTTTAGTTTCCAAGTCGAATCTACATTCCTGCTTTTCGCTTTCGTTGCAAGGAGGTAGCTTATATTCAATATATTTCTATTATTAGTTTTTCCCCCAAGCTCCACCCCTTTTTCTCCAGAAAGGAATGATAGTTCTACAAGGTTCATTGTCTGGTGCGTATGTTTCTCTATCATCAATAGCATTATTATGTTCATTGTCTATAATTTTTCATCTTTTTTTTCGCAATTACTTTTTTCCTTTTCTGATGTTGCTCATTGCTTCAATTTTCTGTAAACGTTTATCGGCATTTTGGCGGATAAATATAATCAAACAAAATCTAATAAAACCCATGATAGAAGAAGTATCAACAAGGTTTTTCTCAGTGTTTAAGCATAAATACATAAAACTTACCTACCTACGAACCTCTGCTCAATAATGAACTCGCCAATTTTTCGTAAGTAAACGACAGTAATAGGGCTCAATGCAACATTGGCATGTTTTTCAATTACTTAGTTAAACTAAAAAAGGTGTACCGTAATCTTCTATGAACGATTCCGGACATTGTAAGCAAAAAGTTATTTCGCCACATCCTTGTCAAGAAGTTCCAATAAAGTTCTATTAGAAAAGGTTCTTTGTATTTCATCCTGTCACCAGGGCACTTTACGGACAGACAATAGGGTGCCGTATAACAACATTATTGATATCCGTCACTAGATCATGTGATCGTTATGAGCATCTGTTATTATTGGTTTTCTGTTTTGTTTCACTATTTCGTGTTTGATCTTTATTTTTATTTTCCATATATCCATATGGGTAACAGGATCAATAGAATAGTTGGTTGGTGTCTTTGAAAGGGAAAGGTTATCGGGCTCGGGTAAAAACCCCTTCATTCCGTGAGTAAACCGGCAGACTGTGTATCATGAAAATTCAAATGCTTCATGGGGATTGGATCCAACAAGGATAGTCGCAATGCTTTCTTTACCCTAATTACTATGCCAAGGAGATTCAGGGGTAGGTTATCTACCTCGGGACAGCAGGGTCGAGGGTTCGAATCCCGTGAGAAGCGGGATCCACATTGCGAGCTTACATTAAACCACATCCGGCGCGAGTACTATTTATGTATCTAAGGAAGCAGTATTGGGAGTTATCAATCGAAGTTGTAAGCACATTTTTCCCCACCGATGTAAAACAAATAAGTTTAGACTAGACTAGTTTTTTTTTTGCATTGGTTGAACGCCCTATCAACAGTTTTCAGTTATGAAACGGCTTTCCTCGATCAATTTTTCAGTTATAAAACGGCTTTCCTCGATCAATGTTTCAGTTTTAAAACAGCTTTCCTCGATCAATTTTTCAGTTATAAACGGCTTTCCTCGATCAAATTTTCAGTTATAAAACGGCTTTCCTCGATCAATGTTCCTGATATAAAACGGCTTTCCTCGATCAATGTTTCTGTTATAAAACGGCTTTCCTCGATCGACGTTTCTGTTATAAAACGGCTTTCTTGGATCAACCACTACTTAAGACTAGACTAGTAGAATCAACCGTGCGATGTTTCATTGAACAATAATTGGCGAAAACTATTAGTTATGTATTCAATAAACAGTCAAAGTGAATATCTGTAAGAACGTGTTTCCTAAGAAGATTAACAAAGAAATTAAGCTTTAACTAACCCTTTGTCACCTGCAGACATTTTTTTTTTACCTGAAGCAGACAACTTTAGAAAAGTTTTGTAAGCATGTGAGAAACCTTTTCAGTTCTGTTGTTGTGATATGTGAATAGATTGAAAAAGCATTGTGGCAAAAGGAGAAATTGCTTCTGAGAAAGTCTTCTGCTGGAAGAAGCAGAAATGTGCAGTTAGGTTGTAATGTTTAAAAAAAATAGTTCCTAAGAAAATAGTCATGGTTTGTCAGTATACAAGCAAGCTCTCTTGGTTAAAAGAATCAAGTAAATAACTAATACACACATTTAACAACTTTATTTGTGCTCAAAATACCATATACCTTATTTCTCTGTTATCTCGTATAATATAATAGTGTATTTTCCAATAGATTAACAAACATATTTTTTGCACGACCTTAGACTGTTTAAATAAAACGTTTTTCCCTGGCTAAATACCGAGACTGTACAACTTATGTACAAAAGTGAAGTATTTTACACCATGTTTATATTTGTAACCTTTCCGAATTAAAAACACAAAGAGATTACAGATGTGAGAGTGTAATTTCCAATAGATTAACAACTAAATTTTTGCACGACCTTAGACTGTTTAAATAAAATGTTTTTCGCTCGACTATAAACCTAGGCTGTACAAATTATGTACAAACTTAAAGTTTGTTAACCCATGTTTAAATTTGTAACCTTTCCATATTGAAAACACAAAGAGATAACAAATATGAGGAATTATCAATAGCATTTGTCTTAGACAATGAGAATAAACCATTGTAGTAAAAGTATAAACTCCTTGTTTCTATAATTTTTTGGTTTTCGTTACAGAAGTTTCTTCATAATTTATAATGCCCGACATTTATTCATTTAATTCAATAACTCATTTAACGCTTAGAATACTGATTATTTTTCTAAAAATGGATTTTTGTGTCATTTGCTTTCCAAATCCTTGAATATCTGCTTAATTTTGAGAAGGAAGATACTCAGAGTAGCAAACAGGTTAGTTCACAGGCCAGCCGCAAATTTACTTGGCGGCTTGCCTGAATCCAACCTGTTTGCATAAGCATTGAGTGGGTTCCAGTACTGTAAGGGTTAAGTGTCAATCACTTTCTCCTTTTGTTACAAAATTGTCGCCGAAATTGATAGCTCTGTTTTCTGTTATAGAGCAACAATATGGAGTGTAAGTATAAATAATTCAACATGATTATATAATAACTTTGAGGCTTAAATAACTAACACATTACCACCTTACACTACATTTTTGCATCTTGCAGCAAACGACTTTCAAAAAGCATTTTGGAAAAAGGAGGTTTTGCTTGTCACAAGCCATTCCTCCTTTTGCCACAATGATTTTTCAATCTATTTACATATCACAACAGCAACAGCAACTGAATTTTTTTTTACATGTTTACAAAGATTTTCCAAAGTCGTCTGCTTCAAGTAAAAGAATGTTGTCTGTTGGTGGTAAAGAGTCAACACACAGAAATCTTAGACCTTTCAAAACAACTTACAAATCAATAACAAAATCTCATGCTCTAAGTACTCATAATGTTTACCTGGTCTACATTATTCCGATTTCTTATGAATAATCAAGCCAGATAATTGAAAAAAATAATATCTACCACAATTGTATATCAACCATAATACATGTAACATAGTTCAAACAATTTGTTTTCTCTCATAACAAAATATAACAAATGGTTTTGGTGAAGAATCGAATTTTTACACAAAACTCTGGTGATAATTTACCTCCTTGTAATAATGCCTGCATACAAACGCCATAATATGTGCTGGCTAGGGGATATAACTCTTTTTTATTCATTTCTATATATGAAAGCCTGCGACCGGTCCATACAGTATTTAAAGCAACATTTCATGTCAATAATAACATATAAGAATGAGTATATGTTTTCTATGATATTGGTTAAAAACCATTGCGAAAGAAAGGGTAAATTGCTCCTCATAGGCATGAAAGGTAAAATATGGATGGACCCCCTTGCCCCCCCCTTCCCTCCCAAGCAAAAAACAGACTGAAAGATTACAAAATTCTCTATGAAATTGACCAAATATTGCCCCAAAACCATTATGTAAACAGGATAAATTGCCCCTAACAAACAATTTATCCCTTTGTCACAGTGTTTTATAAAGACCTCTGAAGCAGAACCATCAAAATGAGATATCAAAAAGAAGGGAATAAAGTGTGTAAATTTAATAAAATGCAATAGACAATTTGCACTGTACAACCTAATAAAATCTTGGAATATATAACTTAGGCTAAATGGCACATGATAAAATAATCCTTCAACATTTTGATATTCTTGATCTTGACACATGTGCTATTCTTAACCTTTAGAATGCTGGGTATTCTTTTAAAAATAGATTTTTGTGTCATCTGCTTTTCAAAGTCTTTAATTTCTGCTTAATTTTGTTGAGGAAGATTCTCAGAGTACCAAACAGTTTAGATCAATGGCCATATGCCGATTTATTTGGAGGCTGGCCTTAATCTAACCTGTTTGCATAAGCATGAAGTTGGTTCCAGCACTATAAGGGCTAATCTTGACACATGTATAACTCACTAGACAAATGAACATGTTTTGTAATCTGTAATCACCCTTTTCTTCACATAACCTCATCCAACCACACACACTGTAAAAGATCTAAGAAACCATGAAGACAAAAAGAGGAATTACCTATCAAGAGCAATTTCCAATTTTTCATAATGGTTATCACCCACAGTACTAAAAGGTATTTTTCAAATTATTCTATAACCATTGATGTCTGATGCTTTCAGAAAGGACAAAAGACAAAATTGCACATAAAATAATTGTTGTTTTTTGGCCCAACTTTCTTTTAGAAGAACAAGAATTGACAACTAGCCTTTGTTTGTTAATATGGAGTTAAATGCCTTGTCTAAAAGTAATTCAATTGCTCTCCTGGATTTCACCAGTACTAGGCAGGGCTCTGCAGTATCTTGTCCAAGTGCAGCTAGTGAGGACAGAACCCTGGATCTCCATGTCAAATGTACTACACCATAACCACTCCGTCATGGAGGACCCTTGCTAACTAGAGAGTAATTTGAATGCAGTATTGTAAGTACTGACAAATAGTGTTTGGAGATGTAATAAGAAGAGAGGATAGTTTTATCCCAATAACAACCTAATCATTCTAACACCTGAAATATCATCTCCAGAACCATGGATCCGTCTGCTTGTGTTGCTCGATGTATTACCGGTATGAGCTCATTGTCAAGGTCGTTCATGTAGACAGGCGGTAACCGTTCACCACCAGCCCCTGCTTCGTACCCCACCTGTTAATGACAGAAATATAATAGTGAACATACAATAAAATTCCATGAAACTCAAATCAAATAAAACTGTGAACAAACATTAATCTAACTTGTTATATCAGGCTTACATTGCATCATCATTATTTCAGTGCCAAACCCTAAACAATAAAGACCCAATATTCAACTAGTCATAAGAGCCGGTCATGGTCATGCCAGGTAGAACCATCGACTTTCCATAAGTCAGTTGGGAGACTAAGTCTCATAAAAATACAAATGCTTTGAACAAACATGGCCCATGTGGTTTTATGTTCTGTACTCTTACTTTAATTCACATTTTGGGCGAGTACTGGTGCTGTCTCTAGGGGAAGCAGATCTAACTTGAAATAACTCTGTTTCACAACCAATTTTAAAATAAAAAAGTTTAAATAAGAACCACTATGCCAAAGAGGCATGTCCTATCTTATTAACTAAACTAAATCTATAATAAAATTATTCATATAGGCAGGCTTATCATTGTCATCAATTCTCACTTTTTAATAATTTGATTAACAAAAAAATGAACACTAAGTTAACAACACTTTTCTTTTAATACTGACAAATAGAAAAAGCATGTAGGAACTCAATTCATTTTTGTTTTTCACCTTTTCATAAAGATGGATATTAAGTAGATAAGTTATACAGGTACACAAAGAATACGTTTAAGCAATTAGCTTTTATGTTGCATTTAAGAAATGATGAATATCCATTCAAGTCTGAGATTTACCAAGGCAGACATTTAACAGCAATGACAACATTCTAGCAATAGACACATTCATTACTTTTGCCATAATGAAAAGGACGCAGGTAAGTCACTTACATTATCAACTCCCAAGGTCACTCTTAGCCCAATCTTAGTCAGGTCTGAATCTTTCAAGTTCTGAAGGTGAGGAGTCAAGGCCACACAGAAGGCCGTTGCCAAGGTTTCCCCGAGTCGACTGAGGTCAATAGGCTCCCACCGTGTGGAGCCACCATCGCGGTTTTGTATGAAGAATATTTCCGTCCAGCGGATACAGTATTTGTCACCGATATAGTCGACAGAGTTCTGGATGCGTAAACTCTCAACTCCGTCCATGCTCATTCCATCAATGGGGCTCTTCACACTGTAAATAGATAAAAAGTTCTTAACCCCTTTCTCCATAATACCCCCTTTTGCTAGATCTGTTACAGATGTCTTAAGAAACACTTGTGATGAAGGAAATTGCTCTAGATGTGATGTTTTGTCCATTTGGCCTATGTCAAAAAGGTTTCTTTTCCTAAAAGCAATTTTAACTTTTGAGACTGTAATCTTACAATATCATAAAGAGAATATATCATATTCTAGCTATTCAACTCATAACTCTTTCCCAAACGTTAACGACATTTGACCACTTTGTTGAAGACGACTTTAGAAAATATTGTGGGAAAAGGAGAAATTGCTCAAAACAAGCAATATTTCCTTTTCCCACAAGGTTTTCTACTCTATCTGAAAGATATTTTTCAATTTCATCACATTTTGAAATGTCGTCTGCAAACTCTTTCAATTTGGGACAGTCGAAAATGTGTTGTTTGGGAAAGGGTTAAGAAATAGAATAGCCTGTAATCGAATAAACTCACCCAAAATTCATATGTTAAACATGAATTCTGCCATTATTCATATTTCTACCATACAATCACCCAATATTCATGTTTCTAACATACACCCACACCCAATATTCATGTTTCTACCATAATCTCACCCAATATTCATGTTTCTACCATAAACTCGCCCAATATTCATGTTTCTACCATAAACCTGCCCAATATTCATGTTTCTACAAAAACTCACCCAATATTCATGTTTCTACAAAAACTCACCCAATATTCATGTTTCTACAAAAACTCACCCAATATTCATGTTTCTACCATACACCCACCCAATATTCATGTTTCTACCATAAACTCACCCAATATTCATGTTTCTACCATAAACTCACACCCAATATTCATGTTTTTACCATAAACTCACCCAATATTCATGTTTCTACCATAAACTCACCCAATACTTATGTTTCTACCATACACCCACACCCAATATTCATGTTTCTACCATACACACACCCAATATTCCCGTTTCTACCATAAACTCACCCAATATTCATGTTTCTACCATAAACTCACACCCAATATTCATGTTTTTATCATAAACTCACACAATTTTCATGTTTTTATCATAAACTCACCCAATATTCATGTTTTTATCGTAAACTCACCCAATATTCATGTTTTTATCATCATCTATCCACTGTACAATGACAGTTTCATCTGGTTTGGGTGCCCCTATCACAGCACAGGTTATCGTATATTCCTGCATGTCCTTCATCGACTGTTTCAGGGCCTGCATGGAGTCTGGGGTAATCTGAACCATCAGTCCGTCTTCAACAATACTAGACTTGGCAGTCAGTCCTGAGCTCGTCTTCAAAGCACCATTAAATACTACAAAACTTGCCCCAGTCACTGGGAAAAAAAATTATCATTAAATTTTGATGAGTGAAAAATCTAAGTATGTGTCATACTTATTATGAATTGTCATTAACATTGTATCAACAGTATCTAGTTTGTCTTGGATGTAAGAAGATTCCCAATATTACTGCACATAGAGGCTGTTCAATATGTATAGAACCATAACCATATGGTATGTAGGCCAGTACACTATCTCTCATGAAATTTTAAATCTGTAGTGATTTAAACCAGCTCAAAGAGGAGGCATGTGATTTCAATTTCACTACTTTTAACACAAGGCCAAGAAGTACATGCATGTCTAGTAATTACCTTATTTAACATTTACCACAAGAGAATGATTCAAAACATTGCTTGAAAGAGAGGAATAGCTTGCAGAATAAATTGATAACTTTTCAGGACATAGACTGGTGAATAAAATTGACATTTAAGTCATTTTATACTTGTAGTTTTGAAACTGTAATACTCAAAGGCTTTCAACTAAGTACAGAATAACTAGTTATCTCCACAAATATTGCATATGCCAATAGGTTTGCCAGTGTGATTTATATACCATGGATCTTTTACCTAGAGACAGTTACTTAACAAATTGTTCTATGTAAATAAAGCCTGTTATAAGTAAAATCAGTCTTGTTCTAAGTGACCATCATAAAGTGAGACAGAGTTGTGGTATATAAGACAACCAACGGCTTAATATGGACGCTAGTAATTCGGAATGCCCCAGTCCGAGCTTTCTGAATGATTTGCATCCTATATCAAAATGCATCAGGCTAAATAACTTTTCATGTACTGTTAAAAATTGGTAATTAAAAACTATAGACTGTAGGTACCCTTTACAGGCTTGTTCTGTATGTTAATTGCCTGTGTTTGATAATACCCATATAAATAAACTTTCATGCACTGTCAGATTATAACACTATTGAGTGTAGATACCTTTTCTGGGTTTATTCTGTATGTTAATTGCCTGTGTTTGATAATTCCCATCATCATTCTGTATACAGACTAGATGAGAGTCCGCGTCAGGGCTGAAGTTAGCTGCCACAGCCATCACATGTTCATTACTGTTATTTACAACCTTCATCAACTGGAAACAATACAAAACACATATTTATACACAAACTTTCTCATACCATTTCACCCTTTCAAAAAGTTTTAACTCATTATTGAGCAAATGATGATACAAAAAAGACATAATGATAACTAGATTTTCATAAACATAGAAAACACAAGTAAATAATTAAGTAAATCTTATCTTTTCATCACTTTCCCAAACCTATCAAAGAGAGGAAAGTAGAAATATATTAAGAGACAAGGGCCACTTCTCAAGTTCCCAGAAGCACCGGTTAACAATGAATGTTGCTTAAACATGCACCCACAGCTGATGGCATTTAGCGCAGCAGGCTAAACAAGAGTCTTATTCATTTCAGGCAGAGACTATTAAGGTGTGCCCCTTCTTTTGTCAAAGCACTTTAAATATTGACATCATCTCCCAAGGAAAAAGTACAAAAAATACAACACATCTTTAGAAAAAGTCTATAATATAGGTACTTAATCCTTCTAGTGCTGGAACCGACTTCATGCTTATGCAAACTGGTTAGATCCAGGACAGCCATCCAGAAAATTTGCAGCAAATCTGTGATCTAACCTGTTTGCTCCTATGAGTATTTTTCCTAATCAATATTAAGCAGATATTCTAGGTTTTGGAAAGCAGAAGACACAAAAATCTATTTAGAAAATGACCTAATATTCTAAGGGTTAATAATCTCAGATGAAGTTCTATAATTTGCATAACTTAATGTCCTTTGTTAAATGGCCAACCCTACTCACATCTTCGTAAGTGTTCCTCGGAAAGTTGATCTTGGTGATTTTATCCTCCATGTGTATGGTGATACCCTTTATGCTGGGCAGCATGTATTGGAAGTTACGGAAGTCTGCCAACAAGTTCATTATGGTGTGACCAATCTCAAAGAACACAGGCTTCCTATTTCTCACGCCTATCAATGGGCAAGGGTAATCTGAAAATTGAAAAATAATGTTTGTTTATTAGAGTAGTGGTTGATAATGATTTAAGTAAGAATACACATAATCCACAATTTTGAATCATATTTTTCTTTGGATTACTAAGATCATTCTCGGTATACACCGGTCAGGGCTGGAACTATAAGGTTTAATACAAAAGTTCCAGCTAGGACCGATGTGTACCGGGAACAAACAAAGAAATCCTATGAAAGAAAATGATTCAGAATGGCAAGTTACTGGTATTCATAGCATTCTACCTTATGGTCAAATGAACCATCACAAAATTGAATTAAAGTTGCCTGTTCACAGATGAGAGGATTTGAAAGTAAAAAGAAATGTCAGGGTTAGGGTCACAAAATTGAATTAAAGTTACCTGTTCACAGATGAGAGGATTTGAAAGTAAAAAAAAAATGTCAGGGTTAGGGTCACAAAATTGAATTAAAGTTGCCTGTTCACAGATGAGAGGATTTGAAAGTAAAATAAAATGTCAGGGTTAGGGTCACAAAATTGAATTAAAGTTACCTGTTCACAGATGAGAGGATTTGAAAGTAAAAAAAATGTCAGGGTTAGGGTCACAAAATTGAATTAAAGTTGCCTGTTCACAGATGAGAGGATTTGAAAGTCAAATTAAATGTCAGGGTTAGGGTCACAAAATTGAATTAAAGTTGCCTGTTCACAGATGAGAGGATTTGAAAGTAAAATAAAATGTCAGGGTTAGGGTTACAAAATTGAATGAAAGTTGCCTGTTCACAGAAGAGAGGATTTGAAAGTAAAATAAAATGTCAGGGTTACAAAATTGAATGAAAGTTGCCTGTTCACAGATAAGAGGATTTGAAAGTAAAATAAAATGTCAGGGTTAGGGTCACAAAATTGAATTAAAGTTGACTGTTCACAGATGAGAGGATTTGAAAGTCAAATAAAATGTCAGGGTTAGGGTCACAAAATTGAATGAAAGTTGCCTGTTCACAGATGAGAGGATTTGAAAGTAAAATAAAATGTCAGGGTTAGGGTTACAAAATTGAATGAAAGTTGCCTGTTCACAGATGAGAGGATTTGAAAGTAAAATAAAATGTCAGGGTTAGGGTTACAAAATTGAATTAAAGTTGCCTGTTCACAGATGAGAGGATTTGAAAGTCAAATTAAATGTCAGTGAATCAATACAGTTCTTGCATTGTTGTACGATATACAATTTAAAGTAGTTATTGAAAGCATGATTAAATCAGGACGCATCAACATATGTAAGTATGCACAGTCTATATGCACAGTCTATATGCACAGTCTATATGCACAGTCTATATGCACAGTCTATATGCACAGTCTATATGCACAGTCTATATGCGGTAGATCTCATAACCGATGCAACAATTTTGGATCTAAATACATATTATCTCACTGTATAAAGGCTTTAAAACTTAAACATAGACTAACTTTGCTTCCAATGACTATCCTCCATTGCCTATCATATACATGTATAGCTCTTGTACATTTCAAAAAAAAATAATTTTAACTACCGAATTCCCTTACATCTGTAGAACAAGCAGCTTTAAATAAACCCTGGGACCAACAGTCCAAGAGGCCAAGGCTCTTTCACTGCACTATTGTCACCCACAATAAAGAGAAAAGGAAAATAGCTTACATCGATACTCAGCCCCAAGCCTAAGTAACAAGCGAATGGGGAACACTTTTGCCCAGGGTGTTTCCCACTTCTGTAGAAGGATGCCATACAGGAATGGTGGACTTGGTAGGATAAGTTTCTGGGTACATTGGAATGTGGAACGAATGTAGAGAAAACCTCCATGGTCACGGCTGTCCATGAATGGCTGCGTAAAAATGGTGTGGCCTAACTCTGTAACAGGACTACCTGGAATCAAACCAAAATATTAACTATGATTCATATGTAATAAATAAACTTTTCCTTTTGTGACAGCGGTTTCTAATCCATATCCATTAGTAAATGATCCTTTCCATTTTACTTTTCTGTTATGTTCTTCTGCATTTAATTTCAATGCCTTTTAAATTCTTGCATTTAAGGAGATAATACAGGGTCTAAAACAAACTTATCTATTCAGCTGAATGACATATAGAAAAATCACACAAATCGATAGAATGAGATAAGAAGAAAGAAACATATTCTTCTCCCTTTTACAATATAATTGTACATCTTTAAGTATTTTTTGTTTCTATTTTTACATACGGTTCAATGATGTGTCAACATTTTTTATATTCTGATACAACTTTCCTGGATCCACCTGTACTAGGGCCCTGAAGTGTCTTGCCAAGGGACACTCCCATAAGCCACAAGTATCAAAAGGCTCAAACCCGAGATCCCCAAGCTTTAACACCGCCACCTTTACCAGTGGGTCACATACGACTCTGACTAACAGTGTATCTTGGTGAAAATAAACTTCAAATAATTACGTAATGAGCTTAATCAGTTAATATTATACCTTTACTTGCTTCCTCAAACACAGCATTAAGATGTGTAAATATATCTCTGGGAATTGTGGACTCATCAGGAATAGTCTCCAGGATGGTGACAATTTCCTCTTGTCCAACACTCGTCATTCCCTTCGTGGTAAAACACCAGACCACACGGTTCACACAACAGTCCACTGAAACAGGCAAAGCAACTTTGTAAAGAGAACAGCTTTCACAATATATCAGTTAATATAGACTAAGAATGCCATTTTTTAGTTTAAACCAAACTAATACATATTAACGAATAATTCTAACCTGAATGATGTATACCAAGAACGAACATAGAAATCTAGCGAAAGAATGGAAAGAAAGTTGTAAGTTCAAATTCATTGAGTAGACAGTTCAACTTTGCTACCTTTTATCAACCTGCATTGGGTGCAAGCATTGGTTTCTTCTCCAGGAAGCAGAATTGAGAGTGATTAATCTAAGTTATAAGAACTTGTTTTATGATATGTGTAAAAGAAATAAGTTTAGGTTTCACAATCAATATAAAACAAATAGTTTAGACTAAAAATAATTCTTCAGGGAGGTAATACTATGATTTCAGAATTATCTACTTACGTGTGATGATTTTGACAAAGACATGCAGGTTAGAGTTGATTGCAAATATCACAGGTGAGCCTTGTTCATCTGAAAAGCAAATAAACAAAAATAATAATAATAATAAAACAAAATAATAAACACATCTATGGTTTAACGTATACATGGATTAACACATACTTTATAATCCCTCTTTAGAAACAACTGTGACAAAAGAATAAATTGGTCATCATTGCAGAATGATTCAATCACTTGATGAATAAGTTCTATCTTATCAAAGGAACCTCTTCAAAGCATCTTTACCATTATCATCATGCAAAACCTATGATATGGCCTTGAAATTGAGCTGAAAGTGATGCATTTGACATTGGTTGGTACACATATTAGAAACATTAATGCTTTGAACACAAAACCAACATAAAATAATGAAGATTTAATTATGTTTCATGAGTACACTATTTACCTTTTATCTTTGTCATAAAGCTGTCTGGTGTGGGATTCTTTTGTAAATCAAAACCTGTGAATTAGAATCAAACAAAAGATTAAAATGTTAAAATCAGAGTAAAAAGAAATTGGGTAAGACTGTTAGGGTTAGACAAGATGTGTAAATGAAGTAATACTGTTCTTTGATAATGTCTTTTCTGTTGACTTCAATTCTAGCTTAGAAATAATTCTTGCAATGACTTGAATTTAATACATCTAATAAAGATACAAGCTTGAACAACTGATGATTCTATATAACAATATCTGTGTGACAAAATGAAAAATAGCTTATTATAAGCAAATTTACTATTTTACATGATGATTTTTCAAACCTTGTTTATTTGTTTGATAATATAGGTTTTAATGCCAGGTCAACAATAGTTAGGTAACAGATTTTCTGAATTCCTCAGAACAAGGCTAAGGCATTTTAAAGTCATGAGAAAGGAAACTGCCCAGAAACCACTGGTACTAGTTGGGCTCAAACCCCAGACCCTTGAGTTCTTAGACTGCAATTATTGTTGGGTCACAAAGGACCTCTTAAATCTTCTGCTATTAGGCTTGATATGTTATTGGATGCTCAAGCTTGAAAATTATTACTTGAAGGCTGAAGTTAAACATCTTCAATATGAATAAAGAAGGAAAATTTGAAATCTCAATGCCTGAAATCAGGACCAGGCCTGAAAATTAGCAGGCCTGGTTATAAGATTGTTGAATGAGATAACAAAAAGAAAGTCATAAACTGGTCCCCTGTTCCTTATTTACATACCTATTCCATCTTGTTTGGGAACCAGAATTGGTGGTAAGCCTTCTGCAGGGATCAAACATTCTAACGTCCTTTCTGTCGTGGTACGAATATGTCGTGACCGTGATGAATGCTGTCCACCTGAAATAAGTTAAGCACATTAAAGGATACCAATTCATTAGTCAACCTTTTCTGTGACTGGTCCAAATTGAAAGCAAAATCAGACTTTTTTTTAATAAGCATCAACAAATAAAAAGTACTTCATGAGCAAAACATCCATTTTCACAACATTTTTGCCAAAAAAACACAAAATTTGGTTACTTATTCTTAGTGATTACAAAAAACTTATGAGTTCAAAGGTTTTACATAAAAATGCATTCTTTTTTTGTCTTAAAACTTCATTGTGTTTCCAAAGAAGTCTATATATAAGAGGTATATTCTTCTAGTTAACTTTTTTTTCTTAACTTCTCTTAACCATATAGTGTGTGTTTTCATTAAAATCTCAAACAGACATTTCTAATCAATGCCCACATTACAACAAGTGACTACTAACAACTACATTTTTCTAATTATCTTAGAAATACTCCAATTAAATGATCCTAATACATTCCTCAGCTATACCACAATGAACTCAACAGCCCTCTACCTGAGCTAACTCTTTCTACGCGTTTCTGAACCCGGGTTCTCCTTGGTGGTAGTCTGGATATCTCAGATCGCCCATCAAGCTCCGTTAAATCTCCCCCTGGACGTATACCATCAGAAAACATCACTTGTTTGGGCTCACTCTTTCTGTTTGTACCAGTGCCTGTCAAAAGTATAAATATTTATGTTTCATTTTAAACAAATTGCAAGAAGGATAATTATCATATCATTTAATCACTTCTTTTAACTTATTCCTTAAAGATTGCTGCAAGGGATGGCAATTCAAAACTTTATGAATAAGTAAGACACTGTCAAAGAACATAAGTTGTTTTTGCTTATGTAACCATTTTGTTCTGTTATAAGTGCAACCATTCATTTCATCTTGAATGGCTACCTTAAATAGCCCTCAATAAGTGCTTTACCCCTTGACAAAGCAATAACAACATTTGACCAGTTTGTTGCAGACACCTTTGGAAAAAATTGTGGGAAAAGGAGAATTTGCTCTTAATGAACAATTTCTTCCTTTTCCACAATGTTTTCTGCCCTATCAGAAGATTATTTTTCAATTTTGTCACATTTTGAAATGTCGTCTGCAAACTATTTCAATTTGGGACTGTAAAAACATTGGCGTTTGGTAAATGGTAAAGTCGCCCTTAATAAATGCTTTAATCAAATTTTCCCTTTGAAAGTAACTTACCCAATGAGTTCTTTCAACTTACAAAAAGAAAGAAATCAAATTGATTACCTATCAGTGTTGTCTGGTATTGCTTCCAATTTTGACCTATCATGATATCCAATGCATGAGAATGATTTTACATTGGCATAAATATTGATGTACCTGTTTGAAGAAATTATGGACACCTCTTGTTTGTCAGTAATGTATCATATGTACACACTTTTAGTGTTGCAAAACCATTAAGTTTAGCATTACACAATCAAATGAATAACAAAAAAAAAAAAAGAAAAAATCCTGAAAATGACTTAAAACTAATTTCACTAAGCAAGCAACAATTTTAGTTGAAACTTATAACCAATAAAGCTACTGTAAGCGCTGTTAGATCAGAACAAACTTATTCATTTTATATCAATTGAGAAAGAACTTTGTAGAATTCATATTTATCATTCTCATACTAGAATTTTTTGGCGATATGCAAAAGTTACAATGGTGATTTAAAGGAAACATTGCTCAATATCACACTGTTGAAATTTCTTCTTGAGAAATTTTCTTTAAACCCTTCATATTAACTCTTTACCAACTGCAGACAATTTTTTTTTACTTGAAGCAGATGACTTAAGAAAAGCTTTGTAAACGTTTGAAAAACCATTCAGATCTTTCGTTGCCATAAAAATTTTTTATGAGAATAGATTGGAAAAAGTATTGTGGCAAAAGGAGAAATTGCTTGTGACAAGCAATTTCTCCTTTTACCACAATGCTTTTTGAAAGTCGTCTACTGCAAGATGCAAAAATGTGGTGTTAAAGCGTTTAAGTCTTTCGAGTGGTTAAGGTTCTGCAAACCAGTCTCTGAGAAATATACAGTCAATTTTGTCTCAAACACTCAAAATTGTTTGTTTGTATGGTGTTTAATGCTGTATCAACAACTTTTCAGTTAGGTTACAGCTTTCCTGGATCCATCAGTACTAGGCTAGGGCTCTGAAGTGACTTGCCAAAGGACACACCCATGAAACCAAAGATGTCGGTGGGACTCGATCTTGGCCACCTGAGTTCCAAGTCCACCATCTTAACCACTGTACCATGCAGAACCCCTTGGTATTTCTTTCTGCATGAAGACATCAGGATTTCTTGCAATACATAAGACTACTATGAGGATTTAATGAGTGTATACTGGACACACTGTATACATGGGAATGGGCAATAGAACAGGCTTGAATCGATGTAGGTGATAAGTGCATTCTAAACCAGAGGGGTCTATATTCATACTGAGGTCTGTACTATGTAATATACTGTAGTAAATTACATAGTACTGATCTGATGATAAATAAAGACCCATATGATCTAAACCTTCTCCTTTATTAGCTATAGGCCTTTTCAGAAACGTGGTTTGTCTCCCTTTGAAAAATCGGGCCACATTCGGAATACCTCCACTTCCGGGTATTAATTTCGAAAGAAGAATGTGGGCAAAAGCAAAGAAAACGATCACTATCGATCCGATTTTGAAGTTTATAAGCTTCATGTACCAAAATTAAAGATTTACATACGAAAACATCAACAGAATGATTTGTTGTTGGCTGTTGCCAAGCCTCGTTATAAAAGGAAATTAGATTAAATTGAATTTAATGACACCCGAATAGCGCACCGCAGTTCAATTAAAACATGACATTCCGTTTGAAAAAAAAGGCAAATAAGTATATGTTTTGTCTGAATTAAATGCTTTGACAGATCAAAAATGTGCTAATCGGCTGGTTGATGGAAGGAAATAATGAATGGAACACATATTTCTAGAATGTTATTACAAATTTGCATTAAATTCGATTTACGGATTTTAAATAAGATAGAACAAACATCAGCACTTTTGTCAATAATGTGCAGAGGTTATGTTTCTCCAATAAGTATATATTCTCTTTTCTTAAAATTGAAATTTGTCGTGTAAACAAAGTACCTAAAATAGAGAATAGGTTGTTATATGAAGTTCTCTGTCAGCCTACCTTTGATGATATATCGTATCCAAATATTAAGGGCTATGAAAACAGTCCCAATCCATTTTTTCCACCTGTTGAAACTACATTCAAATAGCGCTCACTAAATAACGAGGGACACAGGATTGTGAAGATCCTTCATATGTTTAAAGGACCTCAGATTGCCGATGGTTAATTACACCATCTCTCGATCGGCTAAACAATAAAGGGTGTGACTAGAACATATGGTGCAAACGTGGCAGATTGGTGTTAATTTGCATCAAGACTCTTAATCCTTGTGATAGCCAAAGTTTGTTAATTGACCCTTTGAATGTAATTAAGAAGGAAAACTGGCAACAATCCATTGAATTGAAAAGAGATTACAAATGTGTAGATTATCATTTTAATGATATATAATTACAAAACAAACTCAAACTGTTCTGTTAAACAACAATTATAAGAGACATTTAATCAAAAGATTTCTACGCAATTAATTAAAGTTCAAAGTAAGAGAAACGATATTTTCTAGCAAATCTTTGAACTATTTGTCAATATAATTACAAGGCAAAAAGTCATCAACAAAGTAAGTGAAACGTTCCAAATAAACCCTTATTGCCGAATCTGGCCCTTAAGTCTGTTTAAAAGTTAACCAGGGGTGGTCCAAAGGTTTTTTTTTTCGTTGCTTGAAAGAAGCCTCATTTTACATAATGTTGTTCTGTATTACATTGCATGAACCACAAAGTCATAACTAATTGGGGTAAAACAGAACGAACTAAACATACATATCGGCAGATCAAGACATACGGGTTCAACAAATATGAAACATAGGCAAATGAATTTTCTACATAAGGACTTCCCATTTAGTCTACATCCCATAAAGGTTTCAATTCCCACGTTGTCTACAGATTTAATTTCCAAAAGATCTACACTATAAAGAAATATTTTCATTTCATTTTTAATTGATTAAAATATCTTCAAAAGATTTAGATAATTCTGGATCTGCATAATTTGTTAGAAACATATGGATCTACACTTTATACATATTTTTCTTTCCCACCAACCCTCCATAGAAAAAGTGATTATAGGTTGGATTGATTTTCTACTCAATTAGTGTCAAAAACAACCCAATTTTCACGTGTAGGTGAGATGGAACTTCTGTCTGAAATTGGGTGAAAATTGGTAAAATAGACTTTAGACAAAATGGAAATAAACCTTGTACATAACAAAACGACCTGACACTCAGTAACATAGGGAATTAACTCATAAAGGGTTGATGCGTATTTGGTCGAATATAGAGGGTATGAAAAAGATCGTATATGTTATTTCCTACGTTATGCAGTTGACCAATAAAAGGAGCAATAAAACCCTCGACGTGAAAGATATGTATCTTTTGAAGATTGCCGAATACACAGGCGCGCATCACATCATGTTTCGTTGACACATAGTTGTGTTTAATGGCTTCGAGGCATGCCATTGGTTGCTATATAGTGACGGAATCATATTTTGATTGGCGTTGCAAAGTCAGATTAGGGTAAATCGTTCCGCTTGAAGGGTCTTGGAAACAGTAATTATAAGTAGAGTGAATGGTATGGACATGTTTTAAATCAGAGGAATCTAATGTTGACTCGGTAGGTGTAATTATTGTTGAAGTCCGATCATTTTAAATTAAAGATGAATAAAATCAATTCCATAATCTCTTATAAGTTAACTTTTATTTGTCACTCTTATTGGACATAATTTGATGGAATGTCCCATAAATAAGTGGAACAATTATTAAGTAGGGTTGATCAGCTTGCATCATATCATCTGTTCATTGTGTTTGTATTTACATGGTACAATATCATTTAAAAATGTTGGATTGCAAAATGGATTTTAAATAATGTTATCATAAGTTAAGGCAATAATCAAACAGATCTACATCATCGTATTCTATACTTAAATTAATGTTTTAGCAGAGGATCGACTCTTCTCACTAAAAATGAATCGCAACGTTGTAACCGCGTTGGTATACAATGTTTTATCTCGGGAAACGGAGTAAATTGTCCGCTAGAGAGTAAACACAAAGTAAGGATATACTTTGATATTTCCCCTCCTCAACAATCTTTCCAATGTAGTTTTTATAAACACGACTTTCGACGGCATTGTTAAAATACCCGCAGCAGTTTATCTATGTTTCTCAATGTCAGCTGTTATCATTTAATACCCGGAAGTCTTAAACCGGAAGCTACCGAAAATTTCGTATCTCCGATTAAGAGTATTCAAGAAAAGATAACAACAGTTTCTGAAAAGGCCTATATATGTGAATAGGTTAAGACAAGAACATAGAAGATGTGATATATCTATTGTTTTGTACATTTGAATTTTACAAAGGAATAGAAATTCCTGATAATATTCAAACATTTATTACTGATGCCTTAAATGTGCTTGTTCAGAGATGGGAAGAAATTTGGAAGTTTAAATAAATTTCTATAAAACTGTGCAACAGTTGTACTGTTATATGATATGCATTGGAGAAAAGTCTTAGGAAGCATAATTAGAATGTTTTTATTCTTTAAAGTGGGTATAAAGGCAATTTACATGGCTTTTTTTATTCCAAAAGAGTAACATTGCTTTTGAGATCTACCACATATAAACTGTTCATACTTTGATCAATTGATGCTTCCTGAACCAAACATGCTTTCTATGGCTTCTTTTTATTGTATGTCTAAAAATAATACAAGGACTGTATTGTTTCAACAACATTTCATTTTAACTTTCATATTTTCTCTTCTGTGAACACGCACTTAACTATGTTAAGTGATTGCCGGAACAAAATTTGAAGGCAAAACTACATGTATTCATTAATATTTCATCCAAAACAAACTGGAATTTCTCTCAAAGCAGATAGGCTTGAAACATAGAAATATATAAATGCCAAGTATATAAATCTGTTAAAAAACAGAAGAACAAAACAAAGCAATTTGCCTAGGCGAAAAGTAAACTGAAACAATGACCCTAATAACAGACAGGACACACATGTCCATGAGTACAACTCACCTTCATCGTTGGAGCTGTAAATCCCACTTCCTATAAAAGGAACAGGGTACCGTTTTACTAAACATTTACTTAATATTTACCGGTACACTAAGAATTAGTGTAAGTTCAAAACAACCTAAGGGCTACTTTGTGTTATATAACAAGGGCCCATAAAAGGCATCTTCCCAATTGGAAATTTCTTTAAAATAAGGCAGACTTCCCAAAAATTCAAAGTCACACAAGCTTTTTGGTTTCCCAATTCAGGCGATTTCATCAAAACAATTTCCCAAAATGAGCAGTACAAGTCCTGACTCGTCTTCCCTATTTAATGGAAAAAAGCCCTGAACTTTCACCCTTATTTGAATTGCGAGATAACAGTATTACAAAATAACACACTCTCCAAGATGCTTCCAATGATGTGTCACAATACAATAATGTTCAATATTATCCATGTTAACCAATGTTCATTTTTGCAAATATTTTCAGTTGAAATCTCTCAACTTATGCCTTCCATGAAACAAGTTCTCCTTGGATTTGGAGATTTTCAGCGACCCCGGCGGTCCATATATTCCCTCATGTTTAAATCGTGACAGATCCAAATTCAAAGCAACAGCAGACAACAATTTTTATTAAGAATAATATACACTTCAAGTTCTGATAGAAACCATTGTGATCACCTGTCATTTTGTGACAGTGGTTTGTAAAGTCTCCGGCAGCAGAATCATCAAGTATGGAGGTCAAAATGTGTACATAGAGAGGCCTGTGTTAGACTAAGGGCAATTTCTTCCTGAGAAGGGATGCATAAAAGGCACCTTCCCTATTGGAGATTTCTTTAAAATCATGCAATTTTCCCAAAAAAGTCACATCAGCTTTTTGGTTACTCATTTCAGCAATTTCTTCGAAACAATTTTCCACAATTAACAGGCCTAGGCCTCTTCCACATTTAAGGAAAAAAAGCCCTGAGACTTAAGTTAGAATATCCATAATCCGCTGTTCCGAAATTCATTCTTTTGTCGGATTACTTCATTGGTTCTCTGTATACATGGGTCTGGCCTGGAACTTTTCAGTTTTAAGCAAATAATTACCACCCAGATTGATGTATAATGAGAATGAGCGAAGTAATCTCGCAAAGAAAAGAAATTCAAGATGGTGGATTATCGGTATTCTACATAATAAAATAATATCAATAATAGAGCCTTTCTTATCCTCTGACCTATGTTTCACAAAACATCTCAATTTGAAGATGCCCATAACCTCAATTATTCACTCAGTTGAAACTTCTCAACATTTTCTCATACGTTTTATGACACATTTTCTCCATAGATTTGGGAATTTTTACTAAGGAATAATTTTACTGTATACAAGATTTTACAGGGGCCTGGCACATGCATATTTTCATGTTGTAGGAAAAATGTTGAAAACCTGATTTGTTGTATGGGGCTTAAAGTCTTGTCAACAGTTTTTCATTTATGCATCTGCTTTCCTGGATCCACCAGTACTAGGCCAGGGCTCTGAAGTGACAAGCCAAACACTACTCCCACAACACCAGAAGTATTTAGTCTAAACATATTTATTTTACATTGATTGTGAAACAAGTTCTTCCAAATTAGATAAATCACTTTTGATTCTGCTTTCTGGATACATATCCAGTACTTTCGCCAAATGTGGATTAACGAAAGGCTGCAAAACGGATCCTGCTTCTCATAGGATTCGAAACCACAACCCTTATGTCCAAAGGCATACGCTCTACGCCTGGACCACATTTCTCCAAAAGTATTGAAGGGGCTCAAACTCGGGACCCCCAAATTCTAAGTCATAACTCAACCTTAACCACTGGGCAACAAAGGACTCCTAAGAAAATGAAGATAAGGCATTACTGAAATTGAAATGTTAGGTGTTACACTGCCCAGAAATCAAAAGAGTAATATTCATGCATAGACAGTATAAAGAAAGTAACTGTAAAAACTTGATATTAAAGGTCTGTCATTTTCTTGATAATTTCCGCAGTCTTGAAACTATGAATTATGTCTTACTGGAGATGATAAAATATGATTTTCAAGAAAACACACAAATATTCTCTCTCTTTGTATATACATGTAAAAAGCAAAACAATAATGGCTTTAATGGAGAAAAAAAGATTACCTTACCTTTGACGATGAAATAGCATTGTCTAACTTGCTTTGTTACGACTACCCATAGTACATATTCCTATACCAAGACCTATTCTTGAAAGATAGTTTTATATTTCTAGCTCTATAGCTTAAGATAAGAAAGAAACCCCTTCAACTACTTAACCCTTATAGTGCTGAAATCAACTTTATGCTTAAGCAAACAGGTTAGATCCAAGTAAATTGGGGGCCGGCATGACATGTGATCTAACCTGTTTACTACTCTTAGCATCTTTTCTCATCAAAATAATGCAGATATTTAAGGTTTTGAAATGCAGACAGCACAAAAATCTTTTTAGAATATTACCAACCGTTCTAAGGGTTAATTCCTTCTCTAAGCCCTATACCATGTATAAATATCAAGTTATGAAAAAAATTATAATGCTTATAAAAATCATAAAGTAAATAAATAGAACCATCTCTAAATGACAAGGAGTCAATGTATTGAACTACTCACCATCCCGTTTTAATACAGGAACGAGTACCGACGGTGGGGGAGGGGCGGAGCTAGCCCCTGGGGCCAAGCCCATGTCTCCATAGTCCCCTTGTACAGGGTGATTGCTCTGCAAACTTGTCTGACCACCGCTTTCATCTGAAATAAAAAAGGGAAAATTTACTGAATAAATCAATAGTTCAGCAGAACAAATCAAAGAAGGCCCCAGTTTCAAGATATTTTCATTCCTGGAAAGTAACATAAAACCAATTACCAAGTAATAATTACTGCAATTATAATATGTAATTTTCACTTTTTATCAAAATATTTGGAAATGAAACTTGCAGCATAGGTGTCTAAAGTCTTTTATAATTGACAGGGTTTGCTAAAATTGTTCTTAAGACTAAAATAAAAGAAACAAACTAAGGCTGTTATTCATCCCCTTATCTGTACCAAATATTGTTGCTCTCCTAAAATTCATAGCCAACCTTTCTGTATGACAGTTCCTACAACATTGCTACACAATTCGCAAAAAATAGCACTTTGAAACATCATTAACAAATAGTGCAGGTGTTATATTGTCATGATAATGTTGTGTTTTGCTTTGTCTACGCATATTTGTTTCATAATTTATAATTCATTTAATTTAGTTTTGCAGGTTGTTTATGGGAAACATTCTGGTTTTGAATTCTGCAAGTAAAAGCCTATTATACACCTATATCTAGATCAAAGGTAGTTGTTCTTATAAAACGATGAGTCAAATTTACTTCTTAACACTTCTCTATGACATTGTATACTGACCCAAGCCTCTTGGTTGTTCTTTTTTTCTTTTTTTATATGGGTTTTACATCACATCAATATTATTTCAGTTATGTAGCAATGCCTGACTCTTAATGCTGGAGGAAGACCCCATTCTCAACTGCCCATAAGGGCTGGTCAAGGCGGGTAGAACCATCGGCATTCCGTAAGTCAGTCGGGAGACTGCCTCTCATGAAAATCCATATCCCTCTCAGGATTTCAACCCATGCAGAGAGGGGCCTTGGTTTTTCAGATGAATCAATCTGGCTTTCCTTATATAATGACAACCTCAAAAATTGGATTTTTCAAACAGTTTTTGAAATTTTGAATGTAAATAACTATCACACATCCCTTTATCTAGTCCACTAACTGATGTCCTTATAAATGATTAATCAAACTTACTCCGTGAAAGTTCTCGATGACATTGCACACAGACCCGAGCCTCTTGGTTTTTCAGATGAACCAATCTGGCTTTCATGTTACAACATGCAGAGCAGAATACCTGAAATATCAAAAAAATATTTCTTTGTGTCAATATATCAAACCTTTGTCAAAGTGGTTTTGAATGTCTTCGGCAGCCTCAGCAAAGTGAGTTTTTTATGAAGTAAGAAGAATAAATCTTTTTGTCTTCAGATTCATTTCAGAAAAGGCAGGCAAAGTTAGCCCATGTTGCAAAATACTGAGGTCATGATGAGCAAAAACAATTATCATCCTTTATTTGCACACACCATTCATTTTTGCAATAAAGTAACCTTTTCTGTGTCCTTTCTTCCTGACAGACCTTGAATTGGAAATACAGGTCTTAACTTTGTTGTTTAATTAAGTTTCAAAATGATTTATTTTAGCCATCTTGTTATAGAAATTGACATGCCAGTCAGGCCCCATTTTTCATAAAACAGTGGGTAACATTTTGAAGTTGTGGGTCAACCCTAAAATTTTAAACTTTGTAGTGATTTTGTAAGTCTTCTGCTACATGTATGATGTACATGTATTATACAGAAAGAGATTTAACATATATAGCAAGTACAACAGTACCTTTCCACAGGCTCGACAATGATGTCTCCGTTTAGTAAATGTAAACCTTGTGTGACAACTCATACATGCCGGCGCCTCCGAGTCGGGTATCCACTGCGGCGCGACTTTACCCAGCATGCTGCTGTAGGACGGTGGGGGGTCCAGGTCGTCTAGATGTTCAGGGGGAATGTAGGGAATTTCCTCACCTCCAACTGCCCCTTCCAGGGAACTGTTGTCAATATCTGTAGGATAAAACAATTTGTTAGTATATATGAGATTTTACTCTGTCAAACATATTTTCAGATATATTACTGCTTTCCTCGATTCACTAGTACTACGCTAGGGCTCTGTAGTGCCTGGCAAAAGGACACTCTCATGAAACGGACAAGTGAATGTTTACAATAACTAACTATGTATCTGTAAAATAGACAAGAGCAGAGAAAGATTTGGCATTTACAGGCAAGTGAATCAAAATCAGATTTCCCCAACACCGAATAATGTTTTAATCATGCTATTTTTTTTCATCTGCTGTTGCTCTGAGATTGCAACAGTCATACATTCCAGTGAAAAGAAATGGATTTAAAAAGATGAATTGAGCTTTCTATGGCTTCGGAAGACAATTTGTACCAACCTTCGCCCGTCGCTGCTTGTACACCATCAGATGTGACATCCGGAGGATTCTCGCCCGATTCCGCCCCTACCAGTTCCTCCTCCTCCCCCGGTGATTTCTCATTGAGGTTAATCTGAGGTAGAGGTGGCAGATTCAAACTCGTTGGGCGTTTCTGTTTTAACACAGGTGGCTGCCCAGAGTCTGCAGGGCTCCATGAGCGGGGTCGCCCAGAGGTCGTGGAACCTGAACTTTCAGCAAAGTTTCCAGGTCGCCTCATTTCTACACCATCCATGTTAACATTGTGTTGATCTGTTGCATCAATAGTCATGCTTTCTGTGTTTGTTTCATTGCCCATGGATGTATCTTCATTGCCCATGGATGTATCTTCATTGCCCATGGATGTATCCATTCTTTCACTAATTTCATTATCTTGTGTCACATGATCGCTTGTGTCTATTCGAAGTCTTAATTCACTTTCAGTTAACTCATTATGCACAGTGTTGTGAAGATTTGGGCTCTCATCAGATCTATTATACTCCTCCAGTGTGGGAGAGGGCTTCAGCACAAATGGAGAATCTGCATCAAGATGGCCTGGGGGAACACCATCAGCTCGGGTTTTTGCATTAATGGAGTGTTTTGGTCTTGCCCCACCGTCACCAACTACATCTGTAATAGGACTTGGGAATGTGCCACTATTTGTAACATTGTCAGGGAGGGAGGCCAGCCCACTGTCTATAGAAATGAGGCCTGAAGGTGATAGGTTTGTGTTCAGGTCGGATATCACAGGATTATAATTGGAAACATTTGATGCAGCTGAATCTAGCTCTACTGGTAAAACCTGCACAACATCAGCACCAGGGTGTGATAACTGATTAAAGTCAAGATGAGTTCCACCAGGAAGATCATAGTTTGATTTTGTATTTATATCCTCCACTTCAAAGTCATTTGGTTTGTTCTTATTGGTAAAAGCTGATACGTCACCATCCATTGGATTAAATGGTTGGTATCTTTGTTTGTCATTAAAACCATTAAGACTGCCCTTCTCTTTGTCAACCATTATCGTCTCAATTTGTTCTCCATGTCCAGTCCTGAAGTCATCATTGTTAAGTGTATATGCCATTGTATCAGTCATTTGTTTCTTGTTCATATCTACATCTTTATCAATCACTGGTTTTTCCTTAACATCCACATCTTGTAGATAATCGTCCATGTTAGCCTCTTCCAGATCATCATCTGCAACACCAAAACCCACAACTGTTTGTTCTCCTTTCTGCTTAATGTCTGAAGAGTTTGGATCATGATCAACACCATTCTGATCTCTTTGCTTGTTGTCACCATACGCAGCCTCAATGTTATCCCTAACAGCCCCAGCTCTAATGCTCTTGTCATCTTGAATAGCAGCTTCAGCATCAATATTCATGGCAACATTACTGGGCTCCTCAGCCTTTTCTTTAACGGATGTTTCTTGTGCTCCATTAGAGAGGTTTAGAGGCAGTGAACTCTGCATTTCAGTATTCTTTTCCAAATTTGCATAAAAGCTTGCAGGTAGGGAATTAGAAGCATTGTTGTATGCACTTGTATCTATATTACTTACCTCTGACCGTTTTGCATTAGCAAAATTATCACTTATCTCTGTTTTAAGGTGTTTCAACTTTGTATCACCATCACTGGGGTGCTGCATAGAGTCATGACTAGATTCACTCACAGCACCACTTCTTTGCTCACTGTTCACCAAATTGATCTGTGTGTTTAAAGGATTCACAAACATGTTATCCTTTGGAGTCTGTGGTGTATTACATTGCACGGGATATTTATCAGGATCAGACTTGGAGTCTGTACTTGAATAACTCTGAACACTGGCTTGACGAGCCGTCAGGTGGTCTGAATTAATGTCAACATTGTTTTGTTTTGGCAATAAAGAGTCTGTCCACTGATGTTCACCATATCCATTCATCTCCCTAACATAGTAGGCATGATCTGAACTTGGGGAGTTATCTGCTTGCACTGGCAAATTGAGTTTAAACTTGCCTGGCTGTAAATCATTTTTAATGATATCTGAATCTTTAGAGATAACATTGTTGCTTGTGACATTGGCTTTGGATGGTTGCCCATCAGATTTTTCATAGGTATTTCTACCCCCACCATTTTCTACACTGGTTTCCTGCAGAAGAGGTTTTGTCAACTTTTGGCTCTCATAAGTAGCATAACTCAGGGAACCATTATATCCGCTATCCCCCAAGCTTGGAGATGGTGCAAAATCTGCTTCCGAAATGTCAAAGTTTTCTGGTTCATATGGAAAATCATAGCAAATATTCTGTGCATTCTCGGCTAACTGTGGATATGAATTATGGGAGTTTTCTTGAATTTCCGATGCAGGAATGTAATTATCAATAACCTTGTAAGTCTGTTCATTTGATTTTTCTAAGAATTCATGAAACCCACTCGGTTTCCGTTCATTCCCTGGTGCATCATCTTCTGAAATTTATAAAAATATCAAATTTGAATATGTTCATACTTGTCATGTACTTTTGCATACTTCTCTTTCAGTCCATACGGTGGCATAGAGGTGACATGTATGCGATTTTTATTCTTCGTTATTTCGAGTTAGTAAGTCGAAATAACAAGGAAATTAAGTTGTTATTTCGACATACTAACTCGAAATAACGAGACTAAGTTGTTATTTCGACTTACTAACTCCAAATAACGAGAAAACTAAGTTGTTATTTTGACTTACTAACTCGAAATAACGCGGAAACTAAGTCATTATTTTGACATACTAACTTGAAATACTGAGGAAACTAAGTTGTTATTTTGACTTACTAACTCGAAAGTACAAGAAAACTAAGTTGTTATTTCGACTTACTAACTCGAATTAATGAGATAATGGGAATGGGTCTTTTTTACAGGACCAAACATATATGCAAAAAATTCACAGATGCTCGATTTAAATAATTTAGTCTTGTAAGATTCAAACCAACTAATATTATCTTGACCATATACAACGTAATATGTTATCATACTGTAGTATTTCACAAGTTTATAAAAATCAATGCAGCAGAAAAAAAGTTGACCCAAATTAGTAATTTCTACTTTTGTCAAAATGGCTTCAACATGTATAACATAATTGAGAAGGCGTATTTTCATTGCTTTTTTTTTTTTTATCTATTTCATTGCTTTCAATTATGAAACTACAGAGAAAAAATAAGCAACCAAATACATTCCTTGGGACAAGTCAATACCCAGATATTCAGAAAGAGAACATTGAATGTTCAACTATAGAATAATAGTAGTCTGTGCTTCATGTCTTTGAAGCACTTACTATAGCCTTGCAGTGAACCCTCGCTAATACCGTAAACACTCTGTCACACAGGACCCCAAAAGTGGTCTAACTCCAATCCTATCAAGGCATATTTAGTATAAACATTATTGTTACCTTCAGCTTCAAAGTCATCCAGAACTTTGTCCAGGTCAACTAGTAAATTATCCATGCTCTCTGTCTGCCTCAATAGCCTTTTGTCAAACCATCTTTGAGAATCAGTTTATTGCTCCTTGACACTATAAGTAAAAATAAAACATTCTGATTGTCATTAATATTGCAGGCTATGTATGTTTTATCTATCTTTAGAAAATCTTAAATGTACTTATAAGAGATAACAGTACAAAACATTGTGACAAAAATGAAGTCTTATTATGTCATAGTGATTGTTAAGCTGTTAGCCTAAGCTGCTTTATTCTCTCCATTCTCAAAAGGCTTTTATAATGGCCTATCAAAGAGTTGTGTTCACTATAAAAACCCTCATTATTTCATAATTCTCTCAAAGCTGAAAGCAGGCATTCAGACAACATCAATTCCCCTTCCTTTTCGTACATATTGAAAATACAAAAATACTAATCAAACAAATGATTTCTGAAGAGACTTTCAAATTGCTTAAATAGTTCAAATTGCTTAAATAATTCAAATTGCTTAAATAATTCAAATTGCTTTTATCTTAAGGAACGCTGTTGGCCGTCTAGGTGGCTAAAGTACTGATAATAAATTCACAAAGCATGTATTATTAATATGTGCTTTGATCCTAAAGCGTTGATATGGTTTTTATATCTATCGCACCTATATATAGGGCTTTGTCATGTTATATAACAGGCCCCATAATAGACACCTTTCCAACTGGAAATTTCTTTAAAATCATGCAGTTTTCCCAAAAATTCAAATCACACCAGCTATATGGTTTCCCATTTCAGCTGTTTCATTGATATAATATCCCAAAATGAACAGGCCTAGACCTCTTCCAAATTTAAGGAAAAGAGTCCCTGTTACAGGGAATATGTATAATCAGGGAATATGTATAATCCCTGAAAATTTCAGGGATTATGTATAATCCCTGATTCACTCAGGGAATATACATAATCCCTGAAAAAAGCAGGGATTATACATATTCCCTGATTTGATGTCCAGATTTTTAGACATATTCCCTGAAATTAATTCTGTCTTTATTTTCTGGATTTACAAATCATTTACAAGTAATTTCTGCAGTAAAACAAACAAACCTTATCATTTGAAACAGTTTATTTCTGAAAGGACATCACATGTACATGTAACATATTAGATAGCTTCAGATTAAAACAAAGCTATCTTATTTCACACATGCATTTCAGATAATTGTAGTTAATTCTTTAACCCTTTCCTCAACAGGCTTAAGGTTTGGAGTAAAGGGTTAATTAATATGTTCTTTTCAGGCTCATTCATATTGTAAGCATCTAGAATTTGCACGGACGATATTCTATTTTCAGACACATTCACAATGAAAACATCTGGTATATGCGTTTAATTTGTTCACATATCACCTGATCATTTAAAGTCAGTTATTGTATTTTGCACATGCAGTTTCAGTTAAATAGAGTTAACCCTTTATTCTATATCTTCGGTGTCATTCGAAAAAGACTTAAGGGCCCTTTTGGAAAAAAGGGAACTAACATCTTTTTTGGAACGACACGGACGAAAGGCTATTTTCATTCACAATGAAAGCATCTGGCATTTAATTTGTTCACATGTCACATCAAGTCAGTTATCTTAGTGCCCTTTTGGAAAATGGAGTATTTGCTCATTATCATCTCCGACAATGTTATCACAGGTCATCTGTAAGTTCATTTGTTTTTACATGGCAGGCTAGAGTGACACCTCGAGTTGCACTGTAATTTAGCTTTGAAACATCTGCACCGATTTGTCAGACATTTCTTTGTACCTAAACAGTTACATCGAGTAAAACCTTGTCCTCCACATTTTGATTCAATTTGTACAGCCGAACGGAGTGGAATGTGTTTGTCAGTAGCGACATCCTGAGCTGAATAGAGTGCAGTAGCACACACATCGAACTGGTTTCGAGAATACTTTCCATTTAACACACCTGCTTTACTTTATGCACTCTCTTTAATTAACTGCAGATATTTCTTTAAAATGAATCGTAAATCCAGAAAATAAAGACAGAATTAATTTCAGGGAATATGTCTAAAAATCTGGATATCAAATCAGGGAATATGTATAATCCCTGCTTTTTTCAGGGATTATGTATATTCCCTGAGTGAATCAGGGATTATACATAATCCCTGAAATTTTCAGGGATTATACATATTCCCTGATTATACATATTCCCTGTAACATATAGACCTCACATACCGTGAAATTTATGGACACTTCCTTAATTAATTAATCCTTGAATTTATAACTACTTTTAATAGTTAATCATACAACAATACAAAAACTGTATCGTTTCAACATTTTATTTTGACTTTCAAATGTTCACACAGTTACATAATTACCTGTTGTTTCTCTTTATCTAAACTTCTAACACTTAATTTCCCTTTCCTTAGTATCATAACCTACAGTTTATTCCAATTTATAACATGGGAGTCCTTATTATTGGATGCCAATTGACCAAACTATTTGCTTGCCACTTCCTAGGTAATGTATCTTACAAGTGTGTTGGGTTAACCCTTTCCCAAACAATAACGACATTTGACCACTTTGTTGCAGAAGACTTTAGAAAACATTGTGGGAAAAGGAAAAATTGCTCGTGACGAGCAATTTTTACTTTTCCCACAATGTTTTCTGCCCTATCAGAAGATTATTTTCCAATTTCATCACCTTTTAAAATGTCGTCTGCAAACTATTTTACTTTTGGACAGTCGAAAACTTGTTGTTTGGGAAAGGGTTAAAGTATCCCAGTGGTTCTAATCTTGGTCATTAATTATTTACAGTCTTGTCAACCAAGAAGTCAATATCAAATCACAATCATAACCTTCTATCGCCATAAACATAAATTTGATGGTTGGAAAAATCAATTGTCTGTATTGCCCAGCTTGTCCAAAAACCTCATTGCTGGACGAGTAAATGATTACCGAAACTTAAAGGCATTTTGTGGTGTTTATGTGCAATTTTGATTTTTACACATTGATCAAGCGTTGTTGCACAAAAAATTAGTAAAACCAGCAGTAAAAGGTTTTTTTTGCTTAAATAGTATTGATGCAAGCATTGGATGTCAAGAACCAGTCAAAGCATCCTATGCAGGACGGGCTGAAAAAGCATCCACTTCTCATCTTTTTACCAGGCATTGCCATTTCAGCATAGTGAAAGCTCCTGACCTAACGAGGATGTTGGCAAGTGCTCAGACAAGTTGTTTATCAACATCTTAGACTGGTATTGATTCTTTTTGTGTTAAAAAAGCGCGCCATACCGCACCACAACCCCACAATAATGAAAGTTTAAACCAGTTGGGCATTTGATGAAAGCCAATCATAACAACTTGACACTTTACACAACAACAGAATTGTCAAATGGGTACTGAATGTTTGAAAGGGTTGATATTTGCGGAGAAACAAGTCAAATATAGAGGAAATGGGCACAAGGCCCGACCAAAATATTGCGACATGTTTGCCACACATGGCATTGAAATAGGTGACACAGGCACCAAAATATGCCAAAAATCACACATTTGTTCGCAGTTAGGATAAGCCTGTATAATAAAAGATTTATGAAGGGGAAAAGTAAGTTTAGAGAATACATCTCTTGTCTTTAATTTAAACTTATTTATTTTACATTGATTGTGATGAAAGCTTGAAGCTTATCAAATTCACTTTTAATGACTGCATCTTGGATACTTAACCAGTACTAGAGCTGATTGTGGGTTAGTTTCGGCAATTTTCACCTGCCAAAGGGGGATCAAACCCAGGTCCCTTGGTTTAAGAGACCAACACTCTACCATTGCACCCTTGTGGCTCATCCTGCTGTCGCCCACATCTTAACCTCCAATAATTTTTAGAACTTACAGTTGGTACAAAAACCCAAGAACATACCGCTCTAAATCTGTGAAAGATAATGTAACCATTCCTGTGCTGTACAACATAGCCTACAACTGAAGAGGGGGGCCTCCGTGGCCTAGTGGTTAGAGTACAGAACTTGAAATCACATGGCCCCTCTCCGTGTGGGTTCAAATCCTGAGAGGGATATGGATTTTCATGAGAGGCAGTCTCCCGACTGACTTACGGAATGCTGATGGTTCTACCCGCCTTGACCAGCCCTTATGGGCAGTTGAGTATGGGGTCTTCCTCCATCATTAATAGTCGGGCATCGCTACATAACTGAAATAATGTTGATGTGATGTAAAACCCATATAAAAAAACCAACAACTGAAGAGAACTCTACTGATCTTTGTGGTTAAAAAACTTGAAAGGGTAGTGTCAAACTTAGTCAAAATAATTCAAAATGAAGATTGCTCTCTTTTTCTAAATGGGCAATCTTACGACACTGTTATGATATGAGTTAATCTATATGATGTATTGCGGCCAGTCTAATAAAATGTACTTAGAAAATATCCAGCCACAGGCTGAGTACGGCAGTTCGTATTAATAAATGGTAGTGTCAAATATGTGTCGTTATTATTACACCCAGATCAAACCAAATATAGAAAGTAGTGTAGAGTACAGATACAGAATATTCTATTTTGTTCTGTTCTAGGAGCAAAATGTTATCTAACATGACTACTATTTTCATTTTGGGGGTTTAATTTTCATGCTTATTTTATGCGAAATCTGAACATTAACTTTTAGTGCATTTTATATATATCATGTAAGGCAAGCCTAAGTTTGTTCTGGTATATGTGTCATATCTGGGAAATATCTGTGTGTGGAGAAATCGAAGTCTATTACTTTTTTTTTTAATCAACAGAAAACGTGATATGTCTCAAGCTGTTTTGCACCGACGTAAAAAAATGACGTCAAAAATGGTTCTAATATACTGTTTATAAATGAACTAGATTTACAGAACACCGGTTATTGCATTCCCACATGTGCATTATCGATTTTAAACAGTGAGACGCGCGACAATATGTACTCGTTTGCCTCAGAACAAGTTGCAAGTGTGCAATTGCGAAGCGAAGGCCCGAAGAAATGTCAAGTCACTGTATACTGGCATCACACAGTTCATGTTCGGCCAGTCGGTGTTGAAAATTCATCATGCAATCAAATATTTCTGTTATTTTCTTCCTTGTTATGCCCTAATATTATGATTACAAGTAAATTCAATGTTTTGGATGACAAATAATTTCGAATAAAAGTCTTAATCATCTAGAAGGACGGATATGATATCAAATATTTTGGTACGATTCGGTAAAGTTTACAATATGCCGGTAATTTTGGTAAATATCAGACAATTGCGAACGTTAGAATTTTGCTCATAACTTATAATCGTTTATCAAGTTCTGCATAACCAACTGGACTCGATTGATTTTGGAAAATGTGACGGTCGAATAGACTGTTATATGGGTGAAAAAACTCGCTTTAAGAGTTATCCGTAGAGTGGGTACTCTGCACTACATTCTTTCTCGTGATATCCTTCAGGTGTTTCGTTCAAGTATTATAACAGACATGACGGGAGGTATTGACTGATGCAAAATTTTCTAATTATTTACCGATAACATCAAATTAGTTTGACTAATGTCAGACTAGGCTGTGGTTTCTCATTGAAACAATATAATCTTATAATCTACGATAAAGGATTTAAAAAGAAAAGGTCACATATCTTATCTAATCCTGGATAATTCTAAAAATATACAGCTGGCACAAGAAGCCTTTTGCACTTAGTAACAAAATTGTAGAGAAAATGTAACCAAATCAGTAATGGATGTATAAAACGAAGCCTAAAAATAAAGAGAGTTCAATTGATGTTCGTGATTAGAAGACTCGGACGGTTAATTTGTATTCGTATCGGAAGATATGACGAGTATTCCTCTCGTTAAGCAAAAAATAATGCATTTTTGATTTGACAGATTTCAGCTGCTGAGCTTCCGCCATTTTGTTCCAGAAATTTATGCCAAAACAGCATACAAAATCCGTCAAAGATGTCAGAAGATAGAAGAACATTGCTTAATTTTTAAACAAATAAGTCTTTGTTGTAAGCCACAGAGTACGTTACCATCCCGTGCTCCATATCGTTGTATTTTATTACGATTTACACTGCCCAAGATGAATCATAATGAAAAGGTCATGGACGTTTGTGTCACGTGACGAACCGGAAGCTGATTTACAAGAAAATAAACATTGCTCAACAAAAACGAACAAAAACATGCGGTTAAATCATCATTCTATATCGCGATTATTTAAAGCTCAAAACATAACAGGGTCGTATTTGTGCAACAGTATTTGTAGCGTCAATTGTTTGCCTAAATTTGTAACGGGATTGACTCGCGTTCAAATCGTTAACTGTCATCAACTGTCAAATTGGACCAAAACAAGGACGAGAAGATCCAAGTTGGAAAAATTCGACGAGGATTTCAAAGATCCCGTCCTCTTCACAAACAATAATACAATGGCATCGTCAAGTGTGAAACCACAGAATTTCGATTACTTCCTTATTTTAGACTTCGAGGCAACTTGTGAGAAAGATGTCCAGCTTAATCCACAGGTATGATTTTTGTATAAAACTTAAAAGTAATTGGCATACCATAACAAGTTTCTAAATCATGGACATTCTTTCCAGCTGCAAGTAAATTCAATATATTGATATGTAAAAGTTGTTCAGGCAGGGCTGCCAGCCCCAAAGATAGTCCGAGAGTTCTATGTCGATGATGTATAGTGTAGCTAGGCACACTTGCAGTTTATTTTCTTTTTTCCCAATATTTTTTTGCAACTAATGTCCAATCTACTTCTTCCTGTACTATCTTACACTTAACCTCTTATTTCCTTGTGCACCATTGAACAGTTGTCAAACCTGACAGATCAACATAGCCATTTAAATTTGAATTGTAGAACATCAATATTAAGTGACAATTTTAATACTTAATGTTTGAGAGAAGATGTATGTATATATTGATCACAAAATTGATCAATTAACCAAATTGTTTTACAGCGATCAGATTTGTTTGTGACATGTGGTGAGGTCTATGTGAAGTAACTATGTTATTGATAATTATGTAAGGTTACTTCTTGTGGCTGATATTTGGCTGACCAACGTATTAGTTGTCGCGCAGTAACGACACACTTTAAAGTGATAACAAATCTTTAGTTTCTGTGCGTTTTGATTTTCTACGCACCAACCAAGCAATTAAGGTTCAGCTGAGTGTATATTTATGAACATGAAAACAGTTTACCACTTTTCTTACCACCCAACACGGCTTAGAATAGATAAACTCAAAGCTGTATAAGGATCTTTGCTTAACATACTTTATAATTGGAGTAAGGTTTAGTTTAAAATGATATAAGTTTATTGATATTGCTTTTTAGAATGTATTAAGTAATAAGAACTTATATTTTAACAGGAAATCATAGAGTTTCCAGTCCTCAAAATCAATTCAAAGACCCTAGAAACAGAATCCATCTTTCATCAGTATGTGCAACCCAGGGTGAATCACCATCTCACAGATTTCTGTACTCAGGTAAGAAAACTCACAAGTTGTGTACATTCAGATTTAAATCACTGTCAGTCCAACAGCCTCACATTTCAAACTGTAATGATGTAAAATTCTAAGTATCAGCTTCTAATCAAATTGTGAAATATTTAAGGCTAAGGACAAATTTCTGAGTCTGTTTGAGTAATAACTCCTTTTCCAAACAGTTTTTAATACCAATAATTTGCATGAGTTGTTTGTCATTAAAGAATTGTGAGACAAGTATTAGGGCCTCTCAGTGCTTTGATTGGAAAACATGGTCATGTGAAGAACTTCCAAGCATCATTATTATAAGAATTATATAAAACCAATTTGTAGTCTGTGTCCCAGATGGTCTTAACCATCTTGATTATGATTAAGACGGAAATTATAGATCATTGTTTACTTTATAATAAAACGTTTGAATATTACTATATATCTGCAAGAGAAATGTGCTACGTGTCATAACTAATCAGTTATGAACAGGACTGAAAAGTGTATCTAGTTTATGGAACTCTAAAGATCTTTTTTTTTTTTCATTTTTATCTAAAGAAAACATTTTATTTGAGACAAATCAAAACTTCAATCAGTGAGCAAATCAATTTTAAGAGGGATGATTAAAGATTTGATAATTAGGCCATCCAACTATGAGCAACTTCTCCTCTTGCCAATTTTGCTTCTTTACTCTTATTGCAGATGCATTAAAAACAAGTAAATGATGGTATATAACTGTTTTTAGTTTGATAAGATAGGTCATTATGTTAAAAATGGAAATTAAGCAGGTATTAATTTGCAAAAGAAATTTTAACCCAGAACTGGCAAACAAGAGAAGTAAATTTGGTACACAGTGTTTTTCACCAGTTACTCTCTGATACTTTATGAGGTGTCTGCTTTAGAAGTCTTTGGACACCATCGCCACAAAACAACCAAATGCTTCGAAGGAGAAATTTGTCCTTTTGTCACAATAGTTTCTATCCAAAAAGCATCAATAAAATCTTTTGAAGTAATTAAGTAAGTTTACAAGTAAATTGTTTATGATAGTGACATGTTCAGTTTTTTTTTAGACAAATGATTATTATGATACAATTGGGCGTATAAGTCACCTCTACATGGTGATAGTAACATAATTCATGCTTTATGAAGCATCTGCTTTGGTAGCCTTTAGAAGCCACTGTGACATAAGAACAAATGGCTCCAAAATGAGCAATTTGTCCTTTTGTCACAATGGTGACCAAAAAATATCAAGAAAATTTATTGAGGTATTTATGTAAGTAAATAAATTGTTTATGATGGTAACATGTGTACAGTCTTTTAGACAAATAATTATTATAATACAATTTGTTACCCCCAGCCAGATGGGCCTATAAGTCACTGTTTATGGTTATAGTAACAAGATTAATGTTTTATGAAGCATCTACTTTGGGAGCCTATAGGAACCAAAAGTAAACACTGCAAAAAAAGGACAAATTGCTCCAGAGGTGTCCTTTTGTCACAATGCTTTCTATCCAAAAAGCATACAAAATTTCTATATATTTCATGTTTAATTTTTCGTCCCCTGTTCTTATCAATTTAGATCAGTAAAAATTCTCATTAATGAGGAAAAGGGTACCGGTAACTATTATTTCAGCTGACCGGAATTATACAAGACATGGTAGACGGAAAACCCCATCTTGAAGAAACCCTGAAAAGTTTCCATGAATGGATGAAAAAGGAAAACCTGCTAGACCCAAACGTGAAATCCCTTTTTGTTACTTGTGGAGATTGGGATCTGAACAAAATGTGAGTTTGTGCTTCATAAATTTCTTTCACTGTTATAGATAAAGGGGATTTAACCTATACCAAACTCCAATTTTTTTACTGTCCCAAATTAAAAGAGTTTGCAGACGACATTTCAAAATGTGATGAAATTGGAAGATGATCTTCTTGATAGGGCAGAAAACATTGTTGGAAAAGGAAAAATTGCTTGTTAAGAGCAATTTCTCCTTCTCCCACAATGTTTTCCAGAGTCATCTGCAACAAAATGGGAAAATTTCATTATTGTTTAGTAATGGGTTAAAAGGATGTTTTAGAAACTGTAAGATAAGAAGGAGACTTATCTCGAGGGTTCAATGCAAGACTAAAGTAAGTGATTCACAAACATGAAGCACTTACTTAAGTCTTGCATTGAACCCTCAATCTAACGAGCAACACCAATATAGGGTTTAGAGAAACAATAAAGACATAAGCCAGGGGAATATCAGGGTTCTACTCCCCAAGGTTAAATTGACTGGTCCATTCTCCTATGTGGTGATCTCCCTTTCTATAAGGTTTGGAGCGCAATACAATCCTAACTTCTTGGGTATTTCTGTGAGATGAGAAATACACATTGTAACTACTTGGGTATTTCTGTGAGATGAGATATACACATTGTAACTACTTAGGTATTTCTGTGATATGAGAAATACACATTTTAACTACTTGGGTATTTCTGTGAGATGAGATATACACATTGTACCTACTTGGGTATTTCTGTGGGATGAGAAATACACATTGTAACTACTTGGGTATTTCTGTGAGATGAGAAACACACATTGTTACTACTTGGGTATTTCTATGAGATGAGAAATACACATTGTAACTACATGTACTTGGGTATTTCTGTGAGATGAGATATATACATTGTAACTACTTGGGTATTTCTGTGGGATGAGAAATACACATTGTAACTACTTGGGTATTTCTGTGAGATGAGATATACACATTTTAACTACTTGGATATTTCTATGAGATGAGATATGCACATTGTAACTACTTGGGTATTTCTGTGAGATGAGAAATACACACTGTAACTACTTGGGTATTTCTGTGAGATGAGAAATACACATTGTAACTACTTGGGTATTTCTATGAGATGAGATATACAGTGAACCCTCGTTTATCCGGACACCGATTATCCGGATGTCTCGCAATCCGAACAAAATTGTAAGGGAACGGAATTATTGGACCAGTTTATTGCAGACGACTTTTGAAAACATTGTGGGTAAAGGAGAAATTGCTCGTGACGAGCAATTTCTCCTTTTCCCACAATGTTTTCTGCCATATCAGAAGATTATCTTTGAATTTCATCACGTTTTGATATGTCTTCTGCAAACTCTTTCAATTTGGGACGCTCGACAATTTGGCGTTTGCTAAAGGGTTATAACTATACACCGCTCATACAGACCGTTTATTTCTTAATGTGAATAAGAACATGCTCTGCTTCATTAGTCCGGATTATTCGGTAAACCGGACATTTTGTTGGGAACGGACGTGTTCGGATAAACGAGGGTTCATTGTACATATTGTAACTACTTGGGTATTTCTGTGAGATGAGAAATACACATTGTTACTACTTGGGTATTTCTGTGAGATGAGAAATACACATTGTAACTACTTGGGTATTTCTGTGAGATGAGAAATACACATTGTAACTACTTGGGTATTTCTGTGGGATGAGAAATACACATTGTAACTACTTGGGTATTTCTGTGGATGAGATATACACATTGTAACTACTTGGGTATTTCTGTGGGATGAGAAATACACATTGTAACTACTTGGGTATTTCTGTGAGATGAGATATACACATTGTAACTCATTGGGTATTTCTGTGAGATGAGATATACACATTGTAACTACTTGGGTATTTCTGTGAGATGAGAAATACACCTTGTACGTTAGTGTAGGCTTACAACATTTGGGGTAAATCATGTTTTTTTTGGTTATTTTTTCATATTTCAGGCTTACATACCAGTGTAACCACTTTAAAATAGATGTACCAGACTATTTCAAAAGATGGCTGAATATCAAAAAGGTATTAATTTTATATTATTGAACATCAAATCTAATTGATACACATAGATACACATACTTCCTATAGTTCTTGAAATCATTAAGTCTACTTGACTATTTCCATGATCTGAGAGATTCATCTCATACATAAGTGTGGGGTTACAAATTTAGGGTGAATCATCCATGGCGTATAATATACTTCCACAAACTTCCACATTGAGTAGGTCACTGTAAATGGAAGTGTTGAATATCTATTAAAAACCATTTTTTGGGGTTAGTAACTCATATGTTGTAGCAAATTTATTAGTTGTAATATATTTTTGCTTCCTTTATCAAATTAGATGACTGTTTAGATTTTTGCATTTGACATTTTCTTTTGAGAATTAAAGTACAACCAAAGAAGCATTGCAAGAAGCAATATGGCAGCTTCCATATTATATCTTGCAGTTATTGCACAGGAAAAGGGCCGATGATACCATAGTAAGTGCTTCATGTTTATGAAGCACTTACTATAGTCTTGCACTGAACCCTCGGCATATCAATAAAACACAATTAACCATTATTATAAGATGCCCATAAATTATGATTACACTGTATAATTATGATATGTTTATGTAGTCATAATTAAGAGTGAGGGTTTTTCAATAGTTTTGCTTTCCACCCTCAATAAAAAGAAAAGACTTTGCTATATAAAACAGCATAATACTGCATGGTGGATGTATACATAGAAATGTTTTCTAACTGAATGTAACCTTTTTTATCTACTTAATTGTAATTCTTCATCGACTCAAAGTGTACATTTCTTTCAGAGAAAGTACTAATAATGAACCCTAAAGGAGAATTAGGTGTAAAATATAAAAGTATGTGAGCTAGCTTTGAAACTAGCCTTAAAATAAAATTGACTGTATATAATTAAAAAAGAAAAATTCATTATAAATAAATGAACTTATTTTTTTAATTATATACAGTCAATTTTGTTATACGCCAACAAAGTAACAGGAGACTTAAAGCCATACTTTCACTCATTTACACTTAAATTGTGGAAGTTCTAGAATAATAGAAATGAACTTAAAAGTGCTTTAAATTCCCTTTTACAGAGGAATTGAGATTATAACATGTTCGCATGATGCTTTTAAAAGAGTGAATAATATAAGATTCGTTTACAATTAGCGATAAAACAAGGTCAGCCGAGAAACGTTGGGAACCAATTAAACTCAAGAAATTCTCCATTTTGAATGTTCATGTTGTTAATATTTGATAACTGACAGTATTTTTATGTGTTTCACATGATTTTTCTAACCAGGTGATCATCACTTGTTAATCCCATGTGATCCATGCTATTTTAGATATTACTCGATTGTAAACAATGAAGTTAAATTGGTGGGCACCAAATTTGTGGAAATAGCACTTTGAAAAATAACTATTGAATAGAACAGGCGTTATATTGTCATGATCCTGAGTTTTTTTGCTATGTTTCAACATATTCTATCATAATCTATAACTCATATTACCCAGTTTTGCAGTTTTTCTGAATGCTAATATGCTTTTAACAGTGATATACATTGTGCAAGATGGCTAACAGCTTAATACTTGTTCCAGTCATTCAAAAAGCTCCTGCAGGACCTTTCTGAAAGACTAGTGTCCTGTACATATGTATTCAGATTGCCTTGAACAAGATAACTTTTCTTACACTGTTCAAGAGTGGTCACCAAATTACCAACCTATAACCAATTTTGACCAGTTTGTTTCAGATGACTTTGGAAAACATTGTGGGAAAAGGAGAAATTGCTCTCAACGAGCAATTTCTCCTTTTTCCGCATTGTTTTCTGCCCTATCAAAAGATAATTTTTCAATTTCATCACATTTTGAAATGTTGTCTGCAATTTGGGACAGTCGCACACCTGGCATTTTGTAAAGGGTTAAAACAAATTTGAGAATACAAATGTCATCTATTTTTCAGGCGTTTGCTGAAGTCACATCAACTTATCCAAAAGGCATGATGCCCATGCTTCATAAACTAGACATTCCCCATACTGGTCGTCATCACAGCGGAATAGGTGAGTCCAAGGACGGTGTTTTCCAAAGATTTTAGCTTTGTACTTAAACTTGTATGTATACTAGAGTATAGTTAAACTATTAGTTACCGGTATTCTGCTCTGCCGAGTAAGATAGATGAGCCGTATTCTTGACTTAAGTTTAAGCAAAAAGATTGATTCTGAGTTCATTTCTAGATCAATACTAAATATCTATGCTTGCACATATACTCAAAATTGAGCAAGAATTTTGCGTTTATGCAAGGTAAATAAACTCTTTCACTTCTGATTTGCTCACAGAATGTACTTTTCAGTGCCTCATTTATTTTGGGTGATTTTCATTAAAATTTTATACAGTGTGGTATAAAGGATAATCTATCTGCAAATGACAGGGTACAGAATCACCGATAGCCATGATTGACATCCTTTCAAGGGCTCGCCAAATGGTGAGAGCGGCAGCTAAAGACTTGAGAACTTTTTCAACAACTTTTAATTACATCAGGATATACTAGTTCAATAATTAACCATGGAATGCAGTGGAAAACATAAGTAATATGTTCACCGTATTTGTTTTACATCGATTGTGAAGGAAGCTTAAAGCTTGTTCAAAGCCACTCTCGATGACTGCTTCCTGGATACTAAACCAGTAATCACGCCAGTTTGTGGGTTAGTCCCGGAAATTTTCACCCCACCTAACAGGGATTCGAACCTGGGACCCTCAGTACAAGAGCCCGACGCTCTTACCCTGCACCAATGTCGCCCACTAATGTATCATGAAAGATTTAGATATTGTATAGAGCAAACTAATGTCAATTTATGAACTGTGTACTTCTCTTTTCAAACATTGTTTATTTCTCCTCAAGGCCCTTAATTACCGGTATTTGTTTCTCATTAGGCATTGGTCATTTCCTTTCTGAATCCTTTACTGTTTGTACTTGTTAGAATCATGATATCTCAATATGGTTACAGTTAAAAACAGTGCAATCCAAGACAAACCAACTAAAGGGAACCTCTTTTACTTTCAGATGACTGCAAAAACATCGGAAACATTCTTTGTGAACTTGTTAGAAGAGGTTATGTTGCTAAGCCAAGTGGTTTCAAGCGCTGATTTAATGGAGAAGAAAGGAACAGACATTATAATTTTTCCAATCAAGTCTGCTGTTGCGAATTGATTTGTTAACAGGTCTCATTCACTACTTTATGTCAGATGTATACCCTCCAAAATTAGTTTTTTCTAGGTGTGGGCTGTAGATGTAAAAACTTACTTCATAAGATCATCATTTTACTGCATCTGCTGTACAAGAAGAAACTGGCAATAGGAGCAATGTATCTCCTTTCATGAAGGTTTCTAATGTTCTACCAAATACTTAAAAAGTTTTCATTTCTCATTTCTTTTTTCTTTCCCTACTCCTGTCGTTCAATGTTGCTTTCAATTTGGACCATGTGCAAACAACTTTATTGGAATAGGGTCAAGGAGAAGATGTTTCTTATGTCTGTATCATTCTTTTACCTCAATGAATTCTTTTTTGGTATGATGCATCAAGACAAGGTTGAGATTAGATGTGAAAGTTCCATGATTTGTATTCTTACAGGCATTTCTAATCACAGAAGAGGTTTTAGAGGTTAAGGGGGCGGCGGTCTTACAACTTGGGGCTCCTGGGTTCGTGCCCCACTGCTAAATCTGGTTTTGTGAGAGTATTTCTTGTTTAGACACTTCAGAGCCCTAGTCTAGTACTGGTTAATTCAGGAAAGCAATTACATTTATGAAAAACTCTGTGTCAAACTCCATATCAATAATTTGAGTATCATCATTTTTTTTCCTTGACAGATTCATTCTGATTAAAAATATGATTATTAACCTCCACCTCACATGTGGGAAATTTGGACTGATCCATATATAGGCCAATAGCAGATTGGGTGTTAAGTGCATGACTATAGTAAGTGCTTCACCTTTGTGAAGCACTTGCTATAGTTGTGCATTGAATTCTCAAGGTTATAAAAAAAAAAACTTGAAAATGCACTGTCTTTAAGACACTGGTTAGAAACCCTTTTGACAATTGGTTAGAAAAATGCTTTTTAGTTATAGCAAGAGACCTCAGTCTTCCTTAAGCTACTTCTAAATGATACCCATTTTTGGATGATTATTGTCAGAGGTGAAATTAACCCATTCCTAAAATACAAAAGAAACTCTTTGCCTCTAGTAATTTCTGTTTGGTCATAAAGATTTTGTCCAAATAACAAAACGAAATTGTCATCAACTTGTCATAATAATAATTGTCATCTGCTGTTTACAGGTCACTCAAAATTCTTGATCAGGGAACAAATGAATCTGTTTATTTAGCATGATTAATCAAAATTTGTAAGAATTAAGATTCACAACTTAAATTCTATTGATTGTAATATGAATCCCATGAGTCTATAGTTATCCTCTGGTCAGTACTATGTAAAATAGTTAATTATATTTCATAGTCCTGAACCAAAGATAACTATAGACCCCTGTGCCATGAATTGGTCTGTTTGCTATGGGCAGCCTTCTGTTGTTATATTCTTTACATGTATTTGGTAACAAAATAATAGGTAGGCATTGTCAGTACTGTATTATACTAAAAACTATAAATATTTCTTACTCTTTTGAAAATAAATAAAGTGTAACATAATATAACTATGTGCTTAGTGTTATACTAAATTACTCATGGAAAATATTTGTGCTTAATATGCATGGATATTATCTTTAAACAAAAGTAAAATGTTGTAATACCACATTATTGGTGGCATCTAGAAGAGACAATACTAATTACATGTTCAATTGCAGTATTGCTTTTCTAAATATAATAAATATAGAAATGAGAGGGAATGTGCTTCAATTAAATTGCACAAATGCTTTGCATGAGACTCTTAGTAAAACACTACCTTGGAAGGGTTTATTGTTATTGTTCGAAGGAGGCCAAGGCATCTATTTACCAAACATACAAAAGGAAGAGCTTGCTTTAAAAAGCTGATAGATGCAGAAATAAAGGTCATGATTTTCTTTCATTATTTTGTTGTGTGCTGTTTGAAGATATCTACGTTTTTGAATAAATAATGTTATGCTGAATTGAACATTTTATTTTTCACCATTACACATTTTATCTTTACCTCTGCAACAAAATGTTAAGAAAACAATGTCATGTTGTCACATCATTTTTGTATTGAAGCCATGGATAAATTAACAATGTTTGTACATCTGTCTTGGCTAAAAAGAAGCAAATGTGATCGCCCATAGAAAATACATGAAAATGTGTTTTTGAACTTTCAATAAAATTGTTATATATGGACGCTGAATATAAAACCATGAGCTAAATATAAGTGGGATATTCAGTTTTATTATGGTTCTGTAATTTGAGATGGTTGCACTCAGTCTGTCCTTTTCAAGTTTTAAGTTGATCAAAGGAAAAATGGGAATAAACAAATGTCACTGAAACAGTACTGAAGTACAGAAAAAAACACACATAAGTTAAAAACAAAATTGATATTGAAGATAATTAAATGCTGAATAAAAAAATACATTGAAGATACAAGGTAGAGCTGGGATGGGTAGCAATTTTCTATTCGGGTACCCGAGGTGATGTTACCCGCAGGTACCTAAGTACCTGAACTTGATTATGCTCTCTTAGATTCAAATCTGATATGCCTAAAAAATCGTTACACTTTCAAACTTTAGAGAGATGACGTCCAGTTGCCATTATTTACTCTTCACGTTGGTCTCTGTAGTTTGACGCATGATAGAACGTAGGTCAGGTAAATGAATCAGGTTGTTATTGGTAACACAAGATCAGATCATTGGCACTCATTGACAAGTGGATCAGATGTAACTAAATTATCCCCAAACATAACACGTAAAAATCTGTCACAGGTACTATAATACTCTTCAATGCTGCTACTCAGTCATAAAAACCAAAGTTGCTTTTGAAAAGCCTCGAAAAATTGCCTCCATCAATATTACATATTGAAAATCCGAGAGGTCAAGATTGCCAACGTTACCACTCGTGTAAGCACCTGTACCACAAAGAATAACGAGTAATAGTCCTGGGCCCTTATGATTTAATGCGATGATCAGGACAAACAAAGGTTGAAAGTTTCCATAGCTTATAGGAGAGTTTATAAAATGTGTGTGACTTATCTGTACACATGTTTAGAAATTGTTTTGGGGATAATTGAGTGCTAGTTTGGGATTAAGAAATGCCTGATTCACTCATCAATGAATGCATAGTCATATATTTCATGTGGATTTATAACCAAGGTAAAAGAACCGTCGGGTAATGGGTAGTGATTTGCTACCAGGGTAGTGGCCTGTACCCGTCCCGTACCCGGGTACTCGAGTACCCGTCCCAGCCCTAATACAAGGGTTTCATTTTTATTGGAGGTCATTATTTTGTGGCTGGCATGAAAGTTAGTTTAGATTTTGTGTAGGGAGTTTCTGTATTTTTTTGTGATGAGATTTCATTTATTGCAGTCAGGCTTTGAAAGGACTATCTCTAAGACTGGGACTTTTTTAAATTAATTTGTTTTCTACCAATAAAACGACAACATAGATTTCTAAAGTTTCATAAGAGTAGTTGACTGACAGCTTCCCAACCCTGTTTCAAACAGAACAAAAAGTATATAAATCAGTTGTATTGCAGATATTGCAAACTGTTTTTTTCCCGTAAACAAAGACCTTATTTTAGAATAAGCTACAATGTTTTAAGATACCATCGTCACATGGGTCATTGAAAATATTAGAGCACTCTTGTGATGTGACAATAGCAAGGTGGCCGAGAAGGATTTCCTGTGTTTATCTATTTACCACCTTTTCCATGGAAGAGCCGACAGGCACAAAGCATCACTTCACATTATTCCACAAAATTAGAAGTAGTAAACAAAAAAGAAGGAGAATAAGGTATAGTCACAATGATTGTTAATATCAAATTTGTAACATTGATTACTACCAGAGAACAAATCTCTGAGTTAGGTCCAGTCCCTTTAACAAGGAATTCAAGTATTCATTTCAAATCATGCTTGGAAATTGTGTTTGTGATGATGTTAACCATCATTATGTACTAGACTGATGATTAAGAATCTCACCAATGAGAAGGTAAAAACAAATTTGGAGGGAACAGTGGGACAATTGAGGCAAAAAGCATTCAAAGGGCACATCAGTGCTCTCCGGCCCTTTGAATTTTTAGAGTAAATATTACGGACGAAGCTCCTCTAACGATGTCCATGCAGAAGTAATAATAACTTCCGGTTGGAAACTGAAGACAAATAAAACTCCTTTGTTGTAGGTTTGAGTAGATAACAATGCATGGATCGTGCATGGCATATCATTATTTAGCATCCTTGCATAACGACATTTAACGCTAATGCCAATCGTGGATCTAACAGCCAAGATCGAAAGGTATGACGCATGTAATCTACTAAACCGAATGCTGGTGAAAGTTGTCTGATCTTTATGTTGTCAATGGGACGTTGTCAATCGCTTTATCAGTCAGTGTGAATCATGTTTATATGTCAAGTTGTTGAAGGAATCTTCAATGCATTATTTAAGAAGGAACAATTATGCAATTACTTCTATAGAATGGATTTCAGACCCGTGACTCAAATTAGTATTGACAGAATTGGTGAAAAATGAAAAAGTTGAGCATTGGTAATGGGTACTGTAGTCAAACTAATTTGACTTGATCCGGAAATTTTGGTAAATTTTTACGTCAAGCAATATTTACAATCACATCAAAGTTTTGAACCATTTAATGATTGACGGTTTGCAACGTTTGAACACTGATATTTCAAGTATTACTATCAAATGATCATACTCAGAGTAGTGAACGGTATATGCATATCATTGTTGGGGGAAGGGGTACATCTACATCTATGTTGTACTTCTACTTCTATATGATACTTCCAACAATCGTTCACAATTATTATTGGAAGGGAACACCGCCATCATCAGGACATTGTTAAGTGTCTAAAAGGTTAAAAAAGATCTACAGGTGCTAAGGTTAAAAATAATTATTACTTTACAATTGGGTTACAATGGCCAGTCTTGATCTAAAAGATTCAAGACTGGGGCTACACCTCATAAAGATGGAGAAGCTATTTCAAAGCCGTATATCATGGGAAAATAGGAATTGTAGTGGTACTGAGTGCAGGACTGTGGGATCAAATAGTTCAGATTTTGCGTAGGAGTAAGATGGACGCATACTTAATTATTTAAAGTACTTCCAGCAATTGTTGATGATTATGATTGGTAGGGGGTAAAGTTCTGTTCTGCCAGAAAAATTGTTGAGCAGTTTGGAATCATTTCTTTTAACTGCTCAATAACTTTGAAATATCCGATTGTTTTAGCGTGATAAAAAACAAGTTGAAGTGGCTTGATTAACGCATGTTATCATCAATGGACGAGCACTGTTGCTCTATACAGAATTATCTTTAAGCAGGGCAAGCAGAAAATGGTCAAATTATTTAAACTCAACTGTTCTTACAAAATAAATATGCAGAATATCAACATATTGTGTATGGATTGATGAGAAAGAGAATTCTTTACAACTGCAAGTCATTATCATTTGATGTTTTACTGTAATAATAGAAATAGTGACGAAAATCTTGTAGGAAAAGCCCATCGTTGAATTAATCATTTTTAATCAAAGATATTTCAATATTTCTCAATCGCATTGTTACTTGTCAAACTAATTTATGCGATTGGGAAATATTGTGATATCTTTGCATTGGGCAAGTTTGGTATTGAATATCCAAGAGCTATTTTGAATTATAAAGCAGGAACCTTTGATAGGTTCCTTCCCAATTGGATTTTATTTTTTAAATCATGCAGTTTTCCCAAAGATTTAGTGTCACACCAGCTTTATGATTTCCTAGATGGGCTAATTCAACAACAGCAATCAATTTTCCAAAAATAAAGAGGCCTTAGGCCTTGTCCCTGATCCAGGATTAAAAGTCTTTCATTTCTGTTTAAAAAGTTGACTTTTTCTTTATTGTCTTTCTTTTAAAAAGAAAGGAAATTTATGTTCATCTGGTTTTATCTTTTAGCTGTAGTAAATGAAATAGCATAAAGGTCAAGTTAATACTACTTTATTATCAGAGGATCGTTTTGCTATTGGCAGGCAATTTATTTTGACTTGCAAAAGTCATTTTTAACTCAGCATTGGCAAACTAGATAAGGGATGTTTTTCAAACAAACCTAGATCCATATGAACTAATATAATCATAAATGCTACACTTTTCTCTTTTTAGCATGTTTCTGTTGTGAATGCATGAAAGCTTGACTGATGATTATCTATGAATAAGACTTGAGCTTTGGAATATTGTCTTGTCTCAGGAATGCTACTTCCACATTAGTTTTTATACAAGATCATGAAGGACATGTTATTTTCACACTTTTGTTGTGAATTTGTTTGTAGTACCGGTGTTAACTAGATGTATCAACAAGTTTTCAGTTGTGTAACTGCTTTCCTGGATCAACCAGTACTAGATTATACGGCTCTGAAGTGACTTGCCAAAGGTCACTCCCACAAAACCAGAGGTGCCGATGGGGCTCAAACCTGGGACCCCCAAGTTCTAAGTTTGCCATCTTAACCACCATGATTATGGCCCTTGTGAATTTGTGGCCTGGACATAATACTTTCAATTTTGCATTGTCACATTATCCCCATGTATGAGGGAATTAGTTGAACAGGTAAGGATGTCAATCATAGCATTCTGACATTTTCTAAAGGTTTTGAATGAGACTTTACAAAACCTTGCTTTACTTTCCTCCATATTATTACCTTGGTTTGACACATCTGGTGCACATGTGTTATAAATCCATGTGACTGAATGATAATTTTTTCTAATGAGCAGCGAGTTTTTCACCATATCATATATATAGAAAGATATATTTTTTAGTGTTATTATTTGTTTTCTATTGTTTCTTTTCTTTGTGTAGTCATACCATGGGAGAAGACTGCTTTTGGTCACCTCATACAAAATAGTGTTTTAAAACAATTGGGCGTTTTTTTTTAAGTTTTTTTTTATTATTTAGTCTTAGAAATTCATCCTCATGATATTTTACTTTTTTTTCATACACCATGTGATGTGTTTGGTTTTCATGCTCTATGTATGATGGTGTATTATGTACAAGTTGTAAAATAATTTATTACTGGTTATCCACTTATCTTCAGGAAGTTTGAGAAGTTGTTGGTTACTTCAGGAAGAAAACCCTCTTGTCAAACATTCCTTCATAGATAATATTGTCAGTTTGGTGTAAATTGAACGTGCCAGCATGCTGATATTATATGATAAGACATGAAGTTAAATATTGATACCTGGTACTTCAAATGAAAGGTAGAAATTGTGTGAAAAGTAGAAATTGTTGTTGCAAACAGAGAAGATTTCAAATATGATTTTCTTCTTGTTGTTGGTTTCAGAAGTTGTCTAAGTGCTGTGAATGCCTCTATGGGTTGTAGTTAGTATTTATAAGTTTTTCAGTCAACTCTTTCCCTTATAGAGCTAGTTGAAAACAACTTAAACAAAGCGGAAACTGCCAATCTGAGCAAGAACCCTTTTTTAAAGAACTTTAAATTCCTAATCAATTATTTGTTCATGTGGTGAATAATTGATTTTCTTAATTGATTTACATCATTGTTTTCCATATTAAAGTATGTGCTGCAAATTACTTGTAACAGGAAATGAGGTTACCCCTTTTTATAAAAACTTACACTGAAGCTGATCTGCCCCAGCAAAAATTTAGAAAACAATGGGATAAAAGGAGATATTGCTTGTTGCCCAGTTACTTAAATTTCTTTAGGATTTCTCTGTTACAGTGGAATAAGATGTTACAATTATAATTCACAAATATTTTCTGACATTGCTTTCAATTAACATTAGTCACTAAACACCGCATATGAGGAAAAGTGTTATATTGCCAAATCCGTCTCTACTTTGAAGTTCATTATTGTTCATGTTGTTCAGTCTATGAAATGTTTCGATTAGTCACAACCTTAACACAAACTGTTTAATAACAATTAAAGGAACTTTAATTGATCTGTTGGGATAATTTATAAGGATTCAGAAGTGGAGTCTAGTAGCATTTGTTTCAAATTGACCTAGTGAGTAAAAAGTTTTGTTAATATACATGTATACCACCCTCCAACTAAATGTTGCCTCATAGTACTTAGTAGGAAGCATTATGAGAAAAGAAGAATGTTTTTTGTACTTTTTGTCACTGTAATTTTCTCATTTAGCTGTACAAAGCAGATTCTTCAAAAGTGCTCAGCTGATTTGAGCGTATGTAACGTTTAAACTAGAGTTCAAAGAACTAAGAAATTATGAAAAATTAGATGAACTTGTTTTTTCTGATGATCTGAAAAACGGATGATAGAAATATATAATATCATGCTGTGTGCTATGTGTGTAAAAATGAAATGTGGCAATTTATTGCATGCAGATATATTGCAATACCGGTACATATTTTAGGGTTCAATGCAAGACAATAGTAAGTGCTTCATGCTTATGAAGCACTTTCTATTGTCTTGCAGTGAACCCTTGATATATTGTTAATGGTGTGCAATCTTATAAGGTGATGGATCTTTAGCTTTGCATGAGATATGAGATTGAGTAATGGCTTAAATTCACTGCATGGTGAAAATGTGAAATAAAGAATGTTCATTGCATGTAACATATAATGGTACCCATGCTTTGGGTGACTGGCTCCTTGTATTGCATGAAAGGTTGGATTTTTGCCTACAAGTGACTAAATTAGGTGCTTGTTACTGCATGTCAAATGAATATTGTTTGTCTTTACAAGAAAACACATTACTTGTCAAAGACAAATCTATGTCCAGGCAGTTTTCAACATCAAATTGGCAAAACTCATTTCTTACAGAACACATTATATTATAAAAAACTTTGTAGTTTTCTTTGTTAATCCTGTTTTTTGGCATTGTCGTCTCTATTGTCCCAATAGGGTGATGTGGATAGCTATATGAACTTACAACCTTTCAGTTATCCACATTCCGTGTGCCGGTACTGATAGTGTATCCAGGAAGAAGATTTAAGAGTGATTAAACTCAGACTTGTTTCGAATCGATGTAAAATGAAGTTATTTAACTAATGATAAGAAAGCTGTTAGTAATTTTGGACCATTATTTTGTCACAATGTTTTCAAAACTCACCCTCAGTAAAAGGTGGTTTGGTGTTAATGTGGAGGGATTATACTTTGTTTTGAGTCAAACTCATACAGGATAGGGGTGAAGTGTTTACAAGTTGAAGGCTAAAACTGCTTGTCAATTAATGTATGTACACAGCAAGCATTTGAGATAAGTTGTCACATCCTTAAAACCATTCTCAAATAATAACCACATTTGACCAGTTTGTTGCAGATGACTCTGGAAAACATTGTGGGAAAAGGAGAAATTGCTCTTTGTTGCAGATGACTCTGGAAAACATTGTGGGAAAAGGAGAAACTGCTCTTAATGAGCAATTTCTCCTTTTTTCCACAATGTTTTCTGCCCTATCAATTTCACTACATTTTGAAAGGTTGTCTGTAAACTTTTTCAATTGGGACAGTAGAGAATTTGGCATTTGGTACAGGGTTAAGGAATAAACTCTGTTGGTTTACAAACTTATGAGGAGATTTGATTGCGCAATAAATGTGATTATTGGTTTTAACCCAAAACATCGTAATGGATTCTATAGAATTTGGTCCAACTGATTGTAACTAACGACGACAAAATTAGCTTTTGTTTTTATAGTATTGGATAGAAATTAATTTGACAACAGAATAAATAGCACATTAATTTTGGCATAACTGTACATTCTCTTTATCATTTTGCATGGAAAAAGTCATTTGCAAACTCAGGTTCTAATATCTGGAACAAACTACCAATACATGTTCATCAAGTTGCCTTAATTCCTTCAAGAATGAATGCTACACTTATTATGTGCACCAAAATTTGATTAATCACTAACAGTCTTGAATCACTTTGCCTTTTTACTAATGTTTCTTATTTGCTATAGATGTGCCCAAGAATGTTAGGTCTCAAAAACATATATGTTTCTCTCACAGAGGGCCTCATGGGAGATTAGCAGCAGTATTTTTATGTACTGTAAATGTTTAATGAGTTTCACTCTCTATAAATAAAATATTATTATTATTATTATTATTATAATTATAATTATTATTATTATTATTATTGGATAGGAACCATTGTGACATAAGAATGAATAATTCATTTGGATTACATGTAATTTATCTTTTTGTGACAATGGTTTGTAAAGTCTACTTCAGTAAATGAGGCAAAATGAGGTATAATAATTGAAAGAGACGTAAGTTAAAAGAGATAGAATTGGCAAAATAAGATAAAATTGACATAAAAAAACTATATTCAAATAAGGGGTTAACCCATTTCTTCAAGAATCCAACAAAGTAACATTGTAAACTTTTCACATAAAGGAAGATGTTACTGTATTTATGAGTTGATTCAAACCTGCAAGTTTTACTTCTCTAAATATCAGGGAAGCATTTTACTAAACAAAACAATTACCTTCCTCCTGATATCAATAATGAGAGAATGGATATTGCAAAGTAACACATCATTGAAATCGTCTCTCTGAGAAGCTGGCAATGACATGTCATATTGCAACGTTGTACCTTTATTTATAATGCTATTAATGTATATCGTTTTTACTTACGCACATATTTTCCGTAAGTCGTTGAAATAAAACGGTACGCAGAAGAACAATTATAAGAGCAATTACTCAACCCTTTCCCAAACAATAACGACAATTGACCACTTAATTGCAGACTAGTCTACTTAAGAAAACATTGTGTGAAAAGGAGAAATTGCTTGTTACAATCAATATTCCCACAATGTTTTCTGGCCTATCAGAAGATTATTGTCCAATTTCATCACATTTTGAAATGTCATCTGCAAACTCTTTCAATTTGGGACAGTCGAAAATTTGCTGTTTGGTAAAGGGTTAACCCATTGATGCCCACCCAAAGTTCATAAAGGATGTGATGTTTTGGATACTATTTGAGGCCATCTTTTGATTTCCATCTTTACCTCATTTATATGAATTGTATATGAAACAGCGGTGCAGTGGTAGAGGTTCAACCTCTTGTATGGAGGGTCCCGGGTTCGTATTCCTGTTAGGTGAGGTGAAAATTGACAGAACTTAAACCCATGAATCGGCACGAGTACTGGTGTAGTATCCAGGAAGCAGTCATCAAGAGTGAATTTCATAAGCTTCAAGCTTCCTTCACAATAGATGTAAAATAATTCAGTTTAAACTTAAATTTATATTTATATTTTTTTTACTTTTAAAAGGAATTTTTTTAACAGAACAGAACATATTTTATTAGAACTTAAGCATATTAGCTCATTGTTCTTAAAAATACAATTAACTACATAACAATGACCCATGAACCGACCTGCGACAAGGTTTCTACAATAAACAGTCATAACAATGACCCATGGACCGACCTGTGACAAGGTTTCTACAATAAACAGTCATAACAATGACCCATGGACCGACCTGTGACAAGGTTTCTACAATAAACAGTCATAACAATGACCCATGGACCGACCTGTGACAAGGTTTCTACAATAAACAGTCATAACAATGACCCATGGACCGACCTGTGACAAGGTTTCTACAATAAACAGTCACTGTTTGAAAAGATATTTGAAGTAATGTTGATTAATAACTATGGATAGATGCATTGACTGCAGTGCAATTAGATAACTTAAATCAATGTAAATGTACTTTAAATCTACCATTATCCCCCCAAAAAATCTATTTTTAGTCTTGTAAAATCATGTTTAAAAACTTTTTAGTATGTTAATTGGGTTACAGTTGATTGAATATGAAAGATTGAAGAGATAAACCAATCATCTGGTAGAATCTTGTCTCCAATTTAGCATAAGGGGTCATGTTTTTTAACCCAGTCCCCCATAATAGAATTTAGGACTGCTCAAAATAAAAGCAACAGCATGCAATCATTCTAAGGTATTATTAAAATGTCTTTTATGACATCAGGTAGAAAGCCTTGTGATAGAATTAAGGAAAATTGGTAATTTATATTTTGACTTTACTGAAAGAAATTACAGAAAGTAAAAGAAAGCATGACAACAAAAGAACATTTCTAATACGATAAAATTAAGTTTGAAACTACCGGTATAATGGTTAACCCTTACAATGCTGGGTAATTTCTAAAAATAGATTCTAGTGTAGTCTGCTTTCCAAAACCTTAATTATCTACTTGATTTTGATGAGTAAAGATACTCAGAGTAGCAAAATGGTTAGATCACTTGCCAGTCGCCAATTTACTTAGCGGCTGGTCTGGATCTAACCTGTTTGTAAAAGCATGTAAAAGCATGAAGTTGGTTCCAACACTATAAATGTTAAAGGATAAATTGCTCACCACAAACAATTTACCATTCTGTCACAGTGGATCTTTGAACTAATGCAGAAGATGTGCCAAAGTTTGGATTTAAGAAGTCGGGTTTAACCGAAGTAATTTGTTATTTTATCACGTCATTACATTCTTCATTGACTTGGTTTATTGGTCTCTGCCAAGTTGATTAAAGATGATCCTCACTCTATTTGGGGTATTGATTGATATCAATTGTTCATTGTTTTTATGATAGAATGGACTGGTTTTGTTTACATTAACTTGGGAATTAATTTAGTGGTGGCATATTTAATGACTCCTTGAAATTGACTGAGTGGATATTTTGGAATTTCAATCTACAAGTAGTGTGAAATTCTCTTGAGGATAATAATTGCATTTTTCAAAATAATCTTGAATAACAAGTGTTGATTTTCGAGTGATATAGGGCTATTGCTTTGTTTGTATTGAGCTTTCATGGAGTTTGAAGGATGTTAAGGGATCAAACTTATGTAAAGGGTAGCCAAAATGGACATTCTTGTTTACAAACAAAACAAACATGGTCAGCAGATTCATGCTTGTTTAATGAACCTTTCAATGCTGAAAGGGTTTTGTTATCTTGGTCATTGTTAACACGGAAACTACCACTAAATTTGGAAACTACCCCTAAAATTCTTCTTTTATCAAGTGAAGGATTAAAAGTGATTATTCAAACTCATTTTGTAATTATAATGGTTGATATTAGGAGAGATAGATATATTTCAATATTGAGCAACAAGACAATATTTTGTTATTTCTCTTTCATATTTCTGTATTTCTTGTCTAAACCCTTATTTTGTGTACTCATTAGAATTAATAGCCTTATCAAGACGATTCTGATGAGTCAACTTAAACAATAAACTGGAACTTATTACTTAGTTTTTTAAAAAAAAATGTACGAAAGAGACCCTTTTGTACTCCTTTGTCTCAACTTCTGTTTATAAGATGACAATTTAATTAACCAGGAGTTTGAGTGATTTACAGTGTACCGGTACCTTCAAAAGATATACTTGTGCAACTGGTTTGAATGCCATGAAAGACTACAGCGATCCTGTATTAGGCAAAGAAAATATCAGTGCAGAAAAAAATGATATCAATGGAAACGGTCGTAGAAAATATATTTGTCGGAATTGTGGGTATGTCATATTGTTTCTATCATTTATGATTACCTCTTTCTGTTTGATTCATTCATTATTCTAATGATATAGTTCTGATTCCTTAGTCTTCATATGCAGTCTAACCTGTGTTAAGCAACTACCCTTTTAAGCAGCCAACCTGTCTTAAACAATCACTACAGAATGTCCCATTGTAAGATTTATAGTGCATATCAATTTGTGTTAAGCAGCCAACCTGTCTTAAACAGCCAATTTACTCTGTCCCATAGGCTGGCCTTTTAACACAAGTTTGACTGTATTGAAGAATTTCCTGCTGAACTGACTGACTTGTTAGAAGTTTATGATACTACTGTCATTTAGAATTAAAAAAATGATTCTTTTTGAATAATCTAGTATCCATGTTCTTTCTTCATCTTTACTGGGTCAGTCTTTTCAAAGTTACTGAAATTATATTGATACGATTATAACCCCTATTGAATAATGAAATATGTTTGAACATTGGCAGGGCCAAATTAAGTTATTTCAATCATTATAATTTCTATCATCAGTCATGGTTCATACATTAGTAGTTGTGTTTGTTGACTACTCAGACTTGCAATAGATTTCAAAATTTCATCCATGGTATTAGTTCAAACTTATTTATTTTTCTTCGATTGTGAAACAAGTTTGTACAACTAAGATAAGTCACTCTTGATTCTGCCTCATGGATACATATTTCCAGTACTGGTGCCTAATATAGATTAATGAAAGGTTAAAATGTCGACCCAGCTTATCACAGGTTTTGAACCCAAGACCCTTTTGTAGCGTCTGGGAGAGGCTTTATCCCTAGACAGCTTTGATCCATGGTTTTGGTTATGCAGGATTTTCCCTTGGCCCCTTGATTTATGCTAATTTATGGGACTTTTGACCCTTATAAAGGTTATTATGAATGTGAAATAAGTATAATCTTTAATGGTCATATCCAGGAATATGGGGTTATTTACTAAGTGCTCTAAAGATTTGTAGTACTAACTACAGTCTTGCATTGAACCCTCCATATAGTGGTTGTTTTGGATATCATCAAGTGTGTCTTTATCAATTGTTTTGACACATGGATGGGAATTGAATTTTACTGATAAGCTCTTGATAATTTTCTCGTATCATCCATGTGCCTAGATATATAGTTCATGTAGGGTTTGCTAGTTGTAGGGCTGCTCTTAAAGCTTGGGGCCTCAGGTTTGAGCCCCATTGTGACCAATACTTCTGGTTTTGTGGGAATGTCTTTTGGCATCACACTTCAGAGCCCTAACCTAAAACTAGTCATTCCATGAAAATTGTAACATTACCGAATAATTGTTGACATAGTGTTTAACCAAATACATAAAACGTGAAAGCATAAACAGATGAAAAATCATAAAAAATGTCCGGCAACTTCTTCTGTGCGGTAGGTTTAAGTTGATGTTATAATTGGTAAACTTCTCTGCCTCTGGTACTGACAGAAAAAAAAAAAACGCTTTCTGTTTTAAGTTTTGTTAAATGTCATTGTGGCAAAAAAAGCCCATAAGTTTCCTTAGAGCTAGAATTTAGTTTTTTTACAATGTTTTCTATTAAGGTAAGATCTGGGTAATGGAAAACTGGCAATTGCTTTGGTTAAAAAGAAAGTGTAATTCACAAAATATGTATCATTTCAAAGGCATTCACCAAGCCAACTTTCAAAATTTGTCTGATTTTAGATTTATATTTATAAAATGAATATCAACTACTTTGTTCTTTATTTCATATCAATTACCTCCCTTTAATTTTCACATTGAAACTTAAATTACGTGAATGAAGTTGGCAAATGAAAATTCCTATCCAGGAAAGATTCTAATAATATGAAACTTGACTTTAAAACGGCATTTGTTCTGTAAAATCTTTGATTTTGTTTTTCTAATCTTGCTCAATTACTCAGGTCTTAAATTATCTTAAGTTAGAGTCTGATATGGATGATATACAAATGAATGTTTTTTTACCAGACTATGAAAGATTTTAGAATAACAATAACCTTTAAAAGAGGTAAAGCAAACAGGAAGAACATGTAATAAAGCATTTTGGTAGCGTTTCAAAATAAAGATTTTTTTCCTCAACCTTTCTTGTTTGTGCATGCAGTTGAAAACCATAATAAACTAAAGATTTTGATTTAGAAAAGATCTCATTCAGTAAGTTGCATGTGAAGAGGAAACTAAACATGGTTGCATTGAAGTTTGGACTCCTCACCTTTGTAAATTAAGCCTGTTAAACCCTTTACCAAACCCCAACTTTTCAACAGTCCCAAATTTAAAGAGTTTGCAGAAGACATTTTAAAAAGTGATGAAATTGGAAAGTAATCTTCTGATAGAGTTACTGTGAGTAAACATTGTGGGAAATGGAGAAGTTGCTCGTAATGAGCAATTTCTCCTTTTCCCACATTGTTTTCAAGAGTCGTCTGCAACAAAGTGGTAAAATGTCGTTATTGTTTGGTAATGGGTTAAGAGAATTTTCATCATACAATACAAGAATAACCAACTTTTTTGCCAAATTTTTACATTCCAAACTTTAAGATCGAATGATATTAACTTTGAAAATTTGAGGGAATAAGAGAGTCGGCTCAAAATAAGGCAATGACACCTCTTTTAATAGGGATTTATATTGTAACTTGCTTCAACCGCATTCCAAGCAATTTTCCTTTCGTCACAGTCCTATCTTTGATTGTCTTCTGCAGAATGGTGTGAACAAGTTTGTTTTAAAGGTGCTTGTTCACAGAAGAGAAAAATTGAAAGTCAAAATGAAATTTCGTTGAAACAATACAGTTTTTGTATTGTTGTTCTTTACATGATTAAAAGATTTAGCTTTTGAAAGCATTATTGATACATGAAATGTCAATTTATGTAAGTATGTACAGTTTATATGCGTTAGATCTCTAAAGCCATGTCACACTTTTGGATTTTATTCTCTGTATACACATTATAAAGTCAATCTTATTTTGCTTCCAATAGCTATTCTTCAGTGTGTATCATATAACAATACAGCAGCTGCTGTAGGGCGGTATCAAAGAAATAAATTTTTAACTTTCAAATTTCCTCATATCTGTGAACAAGCGCCTTTAACCTTGTCTGTTATATCTTGGCAGTATGACATTGGAAGAAGGAGAGGAAGTACCCGTACCCAGGTCCCCATTGAGGCCCCTTGTTGAGACCAATGGTCAGCCTGTGCCCGCGTGTAACCGGACCCGACCCATGATTCACCCGTGTGTGGACCCCCCTGTGTGCGAGGACTGTCAGAAGGCGGAGTTGTCCTTCTTTGATCCAAGTTGTCCAGGATGTAGAGAGATATTAACGAGTGTGAACACAAAGATTGGCGAGATCTTCGCCATTCTGCGGCAATGGACACCGCAAACACAGCAAAACCTAGATCTGTTAATCAATGAAGTAAGGATAATTTGATTGATATAATGCAACCTTGATAGAGAAAAGAACCAATAGCTGTTTAGTGACAAACTAAGGATAGTTTGATTGATTTAATGGAAACTTTATAGGCATTAGAATAATTACCTGTTATTCAACAAAGTATGGATAATTTGATTGATATAATGCACTCTTGATAGACAATATAATGTAAAGCTATTTATCAAGGAGGTTTGGAAATTTATATTGCCTAATGTTGTCTTAACAGACAAAAATGCTCAAATCTGTTAATCAAGGAAGTAAGCAAATTTGAATAACCTTTCCTTTTTCCATTCATGCATAAATTGGACTTTAAGAATAGTCTAGATTGAAAGCAATAGCAGTAACTATAATAGAGAAACTATAGCATCTTCATCATGAATTTGGGTTTATTGTCTCAAAAAGCAGAAAGGGTGTATGGTTCATAACAAGCTTTATCTTCTACATCAAATTTCAAATTGTTTTGCTGGTGTGTAAAATGGGTATGTGAGGTAAACGTTATTCACTCTATGTCTGGTTAATACGATATCTATCAAGTAAAGGGACTAACTCGAAGATTTGTTCTATGTGAACAATCATTGCTACCAAACCAAAGACCATTTTCAATTTCTTCACTTCTAAGTTGCTGATATCCTGTGGTTTTATTTAATGATATGAAGTGAGACTTAATGCCTGTCAGAGCTTCTATGAGAAAGCAATTTTATAAATATACACAGGAATTCTTTCTCATGCCCCTTGCTAGTGTCATGGGACAAAAGTAGATAAAGGTATTCTAAGACCTTATCAAATTGCAAGATAGTCCTTTTAGGTTTAATCCTGAATTTATTTGTCATCTGCTGCGGGAGTCGAGAGTCAGGCGGCTAGATTTTCTTATACCCAATCTCCAATTTGTTCTGTCCATTGGGCTGATACTGATGAGGTTGCATTCCTTCATATCCTGCGCAATGCAGTCTGACCAGGTCTTTTTGGGTCTGCCTGGTCTCTTTGCACCAGGAATGGCCATGTCGAGAGTTTTATTAATGGAGGTAGTAGACCTCCAAAGTCACCAAAGAACTTTCCTCAGGACACGATCAAAGGCTTTTTCGAGGTCTACGAAAGCAAGGTAGGGTGACTTATTTACAGCAATGTGTTTCTCCTGAAGCTGGCACAAGATGAATATAGCATCTGTGGTTCCTTGACCAGGTACAAATCTTTGTAAGGTAGAATTCCCAGAACCTGTCATTTTGAAACTCATTCTTTTGACATATTATTTCATTTGTTTTCCTTATACATCTGCATTTAACCATATATTTCTGGCCCTAACCTGTGTTTATCCAGAAAGACCAAATTAATCCAACGAAAGGATGAGTTTCAAAATGCTGGATTATGGGTACTCTGCCTTAAACCATTACTAAACAATACCCACATTTCATTACTTTGTTTGCAGGCAACTCGGTAAAACACTGTGGGAAAAGGAAAATTTGCTCGTGACGAGCAATTTCTCTTTTTCCCACAATGTTTTCTTCTCTATCAAAAGATAACTTTCCAATTTCATCACATTTTGAAATGTCGTCTGCAAACTCTCTCAATTTGGGACAGTCGAAAATTTGGCGTTAAGTAAAGGGTTTAACACATAATTTCAGATTTTAAAAAGAGGAGCACATATCAATGACAGAGATGGCCTTACGGACATGACGTTACTTCACTACGCCAGTAAGTCGGGGGCGGCAGGTATCGGTGACCCTGACCTTGCCGCGGAAGTCGTCAGTATGTTGTTGGCACAGGGCGCCGACCCAAACATTCGGTGTCGGTGGACAAACATGACCGCCCTACATTATGCAGCGTATTTTGATGTTGTTCCTGTTATTAAAATATTGTTGAAAGCCACAAAAGCCTTAGGTAAGTCAAACTTAGGTTTGTAGATATAAACATAGTTAGAGATGAGACCTATAAAAACTAAAGTGACATTGCTGAGAATATTTTAAAACTGATATCTAACAAGATAACTCAACTTACATAGTTGTAAAAGCTAACACTTTACTTAGTAATGTGTCTTATCACAATGTTACGAGTCTTTTCAAGGCTTTTCCTTTTTGATAGGTAAAGATAGAATACTGGGTAGTTAACAAAATGCTTCTTCCTACATTTTAACGTTTTTGATCTATGAAAGATGCTCTTTGTTCATTGTTGATGCTTCTTAGAGGTAGGCTGCTTGCTTAAGAAATTGATTTTGATTATATATTCAAAGAGTAAAATATCTTCGGTAGGTATTAAAGATTTAACATGTTGGGTTCAAATCACAGTAGTGGTAGATTAAAATGTTTTATGAAGAGTACATTTTAGAATGGCAATAATCTTTCTGGCTTCACAGGACCTTGTGAGCATTCAATCAATCTTGGAGTCTCCATCCACTAAATATACAAGCAGGGCATCATAAAATAGCTAAAATACTGAAATGAAATATTAAACCCTGACAAATCAATAAAACAATATGAATTGTGTTATATTTACAGATATAGACAGTCGCTGTTCAGAGTTTGACAATGGAACAGCTTTACACATAGCCTCCTCCAACCTCGCCTACGAAGCTGTAAAGGTCTTGTTACAGAATGGGGCCAATTCTATAGTCAAAGATGACATGGACAGAGCACCTATCGGTTTGTACCCTTTTGTTATCGTAGGAAGTATATGTCACTGTGTCCAAAGATGAAAAGTTGAATACATACTTTAATCAATTAAAAACTGAAATAGCATTACATGTTTCGAATACAAACTCAGTCAATGACTTACATGCCATATCCTGAACAAGTCATGAACATTTTTGGTGAAGTTGTATACTTTTATTATTTATATTTTGACTACTATCAACAGTTCCCAAATGATGTTAGAACTAATTTGTCAATGTATTATTCGAACAATTTCATGTTTCATTGCCATAAGTTAAAACATTACAAGTGGTTTAGAAAAAATGCCTTGTAGAATTTTTTTGCATGCAATCTTTAAAACATTTTTACAGTAAATCCTATTTTTTGGATACCCATTAGAACAATTTGATGAGATGTTTCTAGTGATAACCAACAGTTATTGTCTTCTTATGGAAAAGCAGCGAATTTCATTTTACAAATATTTGATGTTTTTTGGGGAAATTATTAGAAGGTGCATGAATAGGTACTTTCAAATATAAATGAAATTGTTAAAATCAGTATTATGCAAAATGATCATATGAAAGATGCTGTTTTCTTTTCTTCACAGATTGCATTCCAGACACCAGTAATTTAGATTCCGACCCAGATATGCCCAAAACTGTGATTAAATTAAAAAAGACGTTGACGGAAGCATCAAGTCAAGGCAACAAACAACCTCCGCCCAACTATGACCTTGTACAGAGCAAGGTCACGCTTCAGGCCCTGGGTATAAGTCTTGGTGAGAAGGTCATGGTCGGAGGTATTAAGGTAAGGGTCATTAAAGGTCAAATGTACAAGTTTTATAGTGCTTGCTAACTGTTTTATTTCAGGAGTATTAAATAAGATAATCCTTTACCAAACAATACATTATTGACTGTCCCAAATTGAAAGAGTTTGCAGACGACATTTCAACATGTGGTGAAATGGTAAAATAATCGGATACGGCAGAGGAAATTGTCAATTTCTCCTTTTCCCATAATGTGTTCCAGAGTTGTCTGCGACAAACTGGTTAAATGTTGTTATTGTTTAGTAATGGGTCAAGGTCTTAAGACACAAATATACTTGGAAGCTTGATAATGCTATCATCTTTCACTTTTATGATAGATCCATGTTTGTTTGATATTTATCTGATATAATGACTTCTACAGATTCAAAGCACTTTTTCAGCCAATTAGCAGAAAATCAAAATGAATTACTTCTAGAGTTAAGGTTTGGTTGACTTCTCAAAATTGACGTGAAGTTTAAATCATTTCTTGATTGAACAAATTTTATATATTATAAAGGTTTGAATGACGAACATTCTGTAATAGAATCAAAAGTAACAATTTATCTTTTATCAATAGCTTCTCAAATTTTCTGCAGCACAAATATAATTCGTCACCGTGGCCTTGTGGTTAAGACGTCCGCCTCGGGACAGAGAGGTCGAAGGTTCAAGCCCCACGAGGGGCGTTGGTCCGGAGAATGTTTCTCGTGGGACTGATCCGAAATGGCCGCAAGCTTGTTAGATTCAATGGTTACCGACTAATATCCGCTAGGAGCCTGGCATTGTGATAGAAGTTGGGAGGTACTTAGTATAATCAGTGAAAAGTGTCTCATAAGCCAAAACTGGCTGGCCCTTTCAATAGGGGTGACACTATAATGAAATAACCTTTCATATAGTAAAGAAAGGTATACTGATGGAGTTAGGTGTAAATGCAGTTTGTTATCACTGTGAAATATTATTGTGAAAAAAACATCTTTTGTGGTCATAAGATCGTAAACATTGATCATGTGATTCCCCTGTCTGTTAGACCATAATTAAAATATTGGTGGTTTGCCCTTTACCAACCCTAGATTTTACAGGTGGGTAGGTAGAAAGGAAAATCAATTGATTTTATTTGCGAAATTATATTTCTTAAACGCTTATTGTCTATGAATATTCAAAACACGGAAAAAATGAAATAAAAAAAATAACGTTTTCAGAAATTGCAACATCTTTTTTTGTGTAGAAGTGTAAAAAATGGGTCGGTAGGCAAAGGCCAAACAAACTTAATTTTATTTAAGGCCTTACAATATCAATCAATACTGTATCTTTTAAGCTTGGAACACTACGTTACTGCGGACCAACAGAGTTTGCCAGTGGGATATGGGCAGGGATAGAACTTGATGACGAAGCTGGTAAAAATGACGGCAGTATCGGAGGAATTTCTTACTTCACATGTCCCCCTAAGAGAGGTAACCCTTTCTCTGGATTTGACCTGTAAATTATTCAATATACTGTTATCTACATCAACATAATTTATGTGTGGGGGTTATGGTGCTTAGGTAGAGTGACAGCCTATTCTACCGAAGGTCCTGGGTTAGATCCCCGCAAAGCAAGATGAAAATTGCCAGGACTATCACACAAATTGGCTGGTGTACTGGTTTAGTATCTAGGAAGCATTCATTCACAATGAATTCAATAAGCTTTCTTCACAATCAATGTTTAAGCTAAAATAATTTATGCTAAATGACCTTAGGTTTTGATATGCCTTAGAAAACCACATTCTAAAACTGTCTTTGGAACATACATCACTTTTGAATATATTCCATGGTAGGATGATTCTGTTGACATTTTATTCATAAGCTTGTACTGTTTGACAATGAAATTTTAAGTATATTGCCTTGTATAGTACATGTGTTACCTATATTGTATTACAGGTATATTTGCCCCTGTTAGTAAACTATCAAAGCCTGGAAGTGTTCAAAGACCTGTATCAAGTCCAACGAAAGCCCCTCACGTCAATCAGGGAAATGTCGACGTCTCACACGTCACTCCAAAAGTAGACACAGGTAACATGTTTATTCTGACTCATTCTTTAGTACAACAAGTCTGCTGCACACAGCATGAAATCCAATTATAGGCTCCAAACTTTATTATAGTAAATGATACTTGTGAAGGACGTTCTATAATAACTTACTTTTTTCGTTTATGTATGGTTCCTAAATGCCTTAAAAGAGTTTTTGTGTTTATGGTTAACCAGGGTAGAATGGTTTTTGATTCTTTTTCATCTCTGAAAAACTATTTAACTGGATATCGCGCATAACAGAAAAATGACTGCATAGAATATTTTCTGATGTCAAATTGTTTGAGAGCAAATTTATTGAATTCTGTTTCAAATGCAAATTTAAATCCTGGAAATTGCTCTAATGCTACCATTATTTTAACTATTTGCATGTCAAAGTGAATACAAATCCTTGGTTATACCTCAGGATTTTTTTTAACATATTTATCATCTCTACCCATTCCCTTATATTAACCTGTTTTGATGTAGACAACTTAGGAACTGTTGACAAATGTAGAAATCAATATTCATGACCAATTTCTCCTTTTACCACAGTGATTTTGACTTGAAATGAAAGGAGTCGGGTTGGGCAACTCCTATATCTATACATAAGGGAATGGGTTAATCGCATGCATGTGTCATGCAAAAAAAACTATCTAATCATTTAATCATTCCATTTGACTTGATAGTGTTGTTATTCAAAGGAAAATAAAGTGAAACAAACACTATTTCAAGGGTTTAGTGCAAGACTATAGTAAGTGGTACATATTTGTGAAGGACTTATTATAGTCTTGCATTGAACTCTTGGTTTACCATTTATCAATTGATTTCTCCTTATCTACTACATATGCCGTCTGATTTTATTTTTTGAAAATTTGAATTGAACGATTTCCTGACATGATCATTTTCCTTCTTTGTGCAAGCTGAAGTCTTTCTCATTAAATCATAGTTATGATGTTTTTAAAAACTTTAAATTTTGGAAGAATGTCTTGATTGGTATTGATTGATTGGTTTTACCTTTTACACAGATTGTTCCAATACTATCTGCTATAGAGATTTTTTCACTTATTATTCATTATTACACATCACAGCATCTATGCATATTTGAGCATTACGCATTTCTTTTATCTCAATGTTGATAACTGGTTGCACACAACACTGATCATCTACTTTGTACACCTTTCTAAATGAGTTACCAAATGCCAAATTTTTTATTGTCCCAAATTGAAAGAGTTTGCAGACGATATTCATTGAAATTGGAAAATAGTCTGCTAATAGGGCAGAAAACATTGCGGGAAAAGGAGAAATTGCTCTTAACAAGCAATTTCTCCTTTTCCCACAATGTTTCCAGAGTTGTCTGCAACAAACTTGTCAAAAATTTTAATGTCGTTATTGTTTGGTAATGGGATAATGTGTCTTTCAGACTTAATCAGGATATTACTGAAGACTCAATCTTTATTACAATTTGTTATATTACCCTTAATGTTACTTTGTTTAATCACATTGCTCTTTTTAAATCTCTTGGTTATTTGCCTACTTTTTATGCTCGCTAAATGACCATTTCTGTCGATGTGTCTTTAAACACCACTTATTCATTCTTTCATTTATACATTCATTCATTCACTTGTTGTTAGTAATCTGTCTATAAAATTTTGTATATTTTTTTTTTATATAATTTCATAATTAGATTTAGAGACAACAGACAGCTTTTCTGATGGAGGTATCAAAGTTAGATAAAACATTAATCATCAATTTGAAAACAAACATTTTGCTGTAATTGTAGAGCTTAACCATTTTCCTTATTTTCAGATATCACAAGCAATTGAGTTTATAAATGTAATAGGGGTCCTGCCTGGCCCAGTGGTTCTGTTGAAAGGCTTAGACCTCGGGGTCCCGGGTTTGAGCCCCACCGGCACCTCTGGTTTTGTGGGAGTGATCATTGACAAGTCCCTTCAGAGGCCTAGCCTTGTACTGGTTGATCCAGGAGATTTACATAACCGAAAAAAAATTGTTATGGTGTTTAACGCAAACAAAACCGTATTAACAAAAGTAAAAGCTTTTCAAGTAACCAACAGTTTCTAAACAAGTGTGTAAATGCATTGTGACATGATTATGTCAAATATTTCTGGTTTTGCTAGATTGATTGGTGTAAGACATCTGCATAGGCTGTTACATATATGTGTCTAAGGAAAAAGGTTATTTATCTTAATGCTCAGAAATTAATGTAGAAACGCTACTTAATTTGACAGATTACCTTTTATGAAATCTAACAAACTAATTCTAGTACCTAAGAACATAACCACACAATAGAGGGTCTTGACAGGTATATTTCTGAAATAAAAAAAGAAAAAGACAGAAATTGCTCAAAATATAGAAAATTCTGCTTTAGTTGCAATAGTTTTTCAGGTGAGTGAAATAAGAAAAGAATTATTTTTATCTCCTTATCTGCATGATGAAAAGATAACTCTTTATAAGATTAAAAGGCAGATTGTTAATTGTATGCTGCTGTTCCAAATGTGTGTTTTTGATATTCTACATGAAAAACAAATGATCAGCTCGTTAACACCTAATTACTTAATGATTTTTCAAAAAAAGAGATCAGAATAGAAATGTTAATTGCTCTTGTTTTCTCTCGTCTTATGCTGTAGCTTCCACTTTGGACCAGTCACAAATCCTATCTTATTATCCCTTTACCAAACACCAAATTAAAGACTGTCCGAAATTGAAAGAGATTGCAGACGACATTTCAAAATGTGATGAAATTGAAAATAATCTTCTGATAGGGCAGAAAACATTGTGGGAAATGGAGAAACTGCTCATTAAGAGCAATTTCTCCTTTTCCCACAATAGTTTCCAAAGTCGTCTGCAACAAACTGGTCAAATGTTGTTATCATTTGGTAATGGGTTAACCACTTATGGGGGGGAATAAATTAAATCTTTACTAGGCTGCAGTGGGTGCATTGACTGGCTTAATGGAGTCATGAATGTAAGATAAAATGTACAGTCATATCATAAAATCTTACTATTAGAAACAACTAAATAGGTAATCTTTTTGGGGCCTGTCTCACTAAGGTGTGTATGAAATATTTCCCTGAAAACCTAAATATAGAGAGGAAAAGATAACCCCAAAAAAGACTTAACTTAGATCCAACGGAACATAAGTCCTACCTGAAATCCATATCACTCTTTTAAAAAAGATCTATGCTTCATTTACAATAGTTACCTTTGAGATTCAAGGATTGCAACAATTTTGTAAACACAGAATGATGTAAAATAACGAATCTTTGTGAGACAGAAACCTAGTCTGTCTGTCAGACCTTTTAAGGATTAACAAGTATTTGTATCCTTTTCTTTCATACTGGTAATAACCGCCATAGATATTTGAAGCAAGATATTGTTATAAAAAGAGAAACTGTTTATTTAGTCAGATGTGGTAAAACAAGTATTTATAGAATAATGGATAAGGATTTTTTTTTGTTATGACTGAAAAAAATCTGTGTTTTTATTTTGAAAATATGTAGAATCTGGAGTGACTCGCTTCTTGAGATCTAGTTTTAATCCTTTACCTTATAATACCTCATTTTATCTCTTCTGCTGCAAAAGATTATTAAAAAAACTGTAACGGAGGATGTATGCACTCTTTCAAGTAGAACCTAATAGATCTAAACAAGTTATAAATCAAACCTTTATAGATACCTGTATATACATGTACTATGTCATAATCATTTCTATCATATGTTTGCCTTATAAACTGTAAAATACCTGTATAATTTGGAATATAATTGTGTCCTGAAGATAGATGAATAATCCATATACCTAGCTCTCTCTTTAACCTATTAGCTTAGAAGTAATTATTATGATTTGACGCTTAATGAATGCCAGCGACTTTAATACTATAGCTAGTGTATGGCTTAATTTTTTAATATTTATACAGGAAAATCAGACATGGCTGCCTCATCGAATACTAGCCGACGGTCAACAGGTAGCCTATGTATTGTGTATTTATGCATGCCACATATTAAAATGGTTACTATTGTTAAAGTTTCTAACCCAAGATTCACCAACTTATCCTGTTAAGAACCCCAAATTGACCCAATTCACCATATTTCGATTTTTTTAACTGCTTCAAATTGAAAGCATCAACAGATAACAAAAAAGGAATGAAAACATCAACAAATTTTCTTCATAATTTTAGAAAGAAACTGTGTAATAAAGACATATAGATATTGCTTTAGAAGTTTATTGCTTTTCTGGAGAAATTTATCATTTTTGAATATGAGTTCATTAAGATTTCTCATAAGATGCGGAAACTTTAGGAGTTGCCTACTTAATGATTTTTTAGATCCAATTTTACCAACAGGTCTCTTACAGATGAAAAGAAAAAAAAATATTGAGTCTAAAAAACAATTTTCTCTTAAGCTGATTCTGCTTTTTTTGCTTAATTCTAAACTTCATTGGAAATGTTTGAAGTCAGTTAGAGAACACAGATGTTAATTTTGCCCTTTTCTCAAGATGCTTTTAACTATTTACCAAACGCCAAACTTTCAACTGTCCCAAATGGAAAAAGTTTGCAGATGGCATTATAAAATGTAATGAACATAAAAAGTAATCTTTTGATAGGGCAGAAAACATTGTGGGAAAAGGAGAAATTGCTCATGAAGAGCAATTTCTCCTTTTCCCACATTGTTATCTAGAGTCGTCTGCAACAAACTGGTCAAATGTCATTATTGTTTGGTAATGGGTTAAATCACTGGATGCATACAGTACTTGAGGTCCTGATGACCTAGTTAGGTATGGAACTTGGATTTATAAAACAGGGGTGATGAAATTTGATCTAATTTACTTGTCTGTAAAGGCCAAATCCTTTTTGCATTTGTCTGTTTAATGGTTTTATAGAAAATTTCAGTAAGAATTTGCTTCCCTGTTACGTTTTTTTGGACATGCTGGACAATTAGTTTGCCATAATTGGTTTGATAATGAGGGAATGAAATATTTTTAATCTTAGTCAGAAATGTTAATCAAAAGATGACCTTTCCTAGCCATCATTAATTGTTTTCCTGAATTGGTCAATACACTTTGTCCTGTTTTTTTGGGGTTTTTTTAACATGACCCTCACCACGTTTGAACTTACCCTTTTCACCATAATACACAGAACTAAGAACAAAACCATGTTCAACATTAGCATGTTCATTCATGAAAAAAAAAAAAGATAAAACATATGCATATAATTGTATATAATGTAACTATTTGTAAATCACAAACTATCCAATAGATGAAAAGTGTACTCCAAGGAATATTTTGCTGTTCACAGAGGGTTTGTTTTGTTTTCACCTGGAGTTTTCAATGCAAGACCATAGTAAGTGTGACATGTTTATGAAGCACTTACTGTAATCTTGCAATGAACCCTTGACTTTTTATGCAGATAGCCAAAAGGGGCCTCAATGACCTAACTGATAGAGGAATGACAGAGCTTGAAACTACATGGGTAGTATCTATTCATATATCACAACAGCAGAACTGAAAAGTTTTTCACATGTTTACAAAGCCTTTCTAAAGTTGTCTGCCTTAAGGAAAAAAAATGTCATCTGCAGGTGGTACAGAGTTAAAAGCAAACTTTCTGGAGGAATTAAAGCTGTTTTTGATTCAACCCTCGAAAAGCTGGTGACTTCCTGATCCCTGTTTGTATTTATTTGGTATGCATGTCAGATCATGAAATGTTAATGACTTTACCAAATATGTTTATTTATATTCTGTTGTTATAGTTGGTATGCATGATGTTTGATGTTATGGTTTTATAGGTGTTGCCTCGGGTTGAGGTGAAAAACTTGCAACTTTTTGGTCTTCCAGGTTGGGACCCTGCCAGTACTGCTGGTTTTCTGGGAGTGTCCTTTGATAGGACTTGTACTGGGTACCGTTTTACTAAACGACTTAAGGAAAATGTTTCTTTCAGTAAAAATGAGAAAAGCATTGATAATATCTAAGATGAAAACATGATATTGGCATATTATCGTCATTGAAAGTGTCTCAGAGATACCCTTTTAAGGATGTGTTACTATGTAATATTACTTAGAATAATATTGATATAAGTTGGAATGAAACAGTTGTTATGAACTTATGTAAAAATTTTGCTTAAGATGTTTTGTAAAACAGTAAATTTCATGAATGCAGTCATATAATTGAAAAAAAACATTGACAATATGTTAAATCCCATAAGTTAAAAAAGATAAGGAGTGAACTGTTGCTTTTATCAATCCCCTTCATTAAAGAAAGATGATGAGAAGGTAGTTCTTAGATTATAGTTGTGATGGCATTTTCATTTGAATAAGATATGTAATTATTATCTTTATATTGCAAGTTTTTCAAACACAAACATTCGCTTTGAGTAATCTGTATACATATGTATGCAATCATTTGGCAATCATTCTGTATTCAGATTTGCGTCTAGGAACAATTTTTGTGCTGTTCACGAGAAAAATCAATTATAGATGTTAATATTTTCCTTCTTTTGCTCCAAATTGCTCTTGTGGTAAAAGGGAATATAAGAGGTATCAAACAATTCCTAATATTGTTTCTTGAACTCATTTTGTGGTATGAAAAAGTAGAAAATGTCTAATCAAAGAATATTTTTATGTCATTGAGACGAATAACGAAATTGCTTGTAAAAACTTATTTTGATTTGGCCTCAGTGGTTTATCTAGATTTAAGGTATTCCTCGTAATTATTCTTTTGAGTTTCTGGTGTTAGACTCTATAGAGTACCGATAAATAACACAGCCAATCTGCATGGTTCAAATCTTGGTACTTGGTATTTGGATTTTCATGAAAGGAATCTCATGGCTGACTACTGGAATTCCGATCTTTCTACTCAGGTTGAGAAGTGTTTTTTTTTCTCCAGTTAATATAGAATACCCATAGTCCCCCAATTTGAATTTCTTTATTTTGACGATTACTTTCGCCATTCTCGTATACATTAGTGTGGGCCGGAACTATTCCCTTTACATGGAATAGTTTCCAGCCCCAACCCATGTATACCCAGATAGAACAAAGAAATCTGACGAAAGATTGAGTTTCAAAATTGCAGATAATTGGTATTCAACCTTAAGTTGGGGTCTTCCTCAATCTTTAATGAGCCATGCATAGCAATAGAGATAAAATAAAAATGTTGATGGGATTTGAAAACCAACAAAACAAACATAATTTTTTTTTTCGTTTTTTTCAGGTTTAAGTAAGTCCAGGACCTCTTCAATATCCTCACTCGCGGAAATCGAAGTTGGAGATCGCGTGATTGTTGCCGGACAGAGAAAGGGAACGGTTAGATTTGTTGGAGAAACCAAGTTTGCTCCAGGTAAGTACAAATTATTTGGAAAAGGTGTGGAGTTATTTTATTTTATAGGCTCAATCCCTTACTTGATTGAATTGGAATAATTGGATCCTGAATTAAAGACAATGTTATTTTTAATTAGAGACCGTTATTCTATCTTTTGAGTTAAGAAGTTAATGTGTCACTCATTGTTTAAAAAAAGCAAAACACAAAATATGATAAAAAAGCAATACTGCCAGATATTTTGACATGTTTACATTGCTTAATATGAGTCATATCTTATTTTTTTATATTCCCTGAGGAAGGTGTTCTGCTGGGAGCATGTAGGAATGGAAAAAAATGATAATTATGAAATAGTCACTATGTCTGGTTGTTGATATTAATGATTTATCAATATTTCTGTGATACTCACTGCTGATCAATTCTATTCATATGTGAAATCAGTCATTGGTTCAGAAAGAAAAATATTGTTATATATTCATACTTTAACTCCGCCATTTTGGAACTGATTGATTTGTCGGATTACTTCAGTCGTTCTCAGTATACATTCATCTCGGCAAGGTCTATTTGTATCAAACTGAATAGTTCCTGTACATACAAATGTTTATTAGAAAGACTAAAGTAATCAGACAAAACAATTAGTTTCAAAATTCATATATTTATTGATTGCAACTTTTGAGGTTTTATTCATCCACCTTTGAAGGGGGCGTTTGAAATCATTACAGCAAAATATTTTTGACAATATTTTTAGTTATTTGTTGCATGTGTATGTAAGCTATTGGAGAATTGGAGTAGAAAAAATTTAACTATTAAGTTTCACCATGGAAATGTGGCTAAGAGTAAATTTTTTGAATTTTTAGGTTTCTGTTATATGATATCATTGGATACAAAGTACAGGAAACGATTCAAACGACTGAAACGGTGATTTCTCTTTTACGAGTTCATTTGAATATTTAAAACTGTTTTTACCTATAGATGGTGTTTGGGTTACATTTATTAGTTGTTTTCTAGATTTGTTTTTACTTGAAAAAAAAAATCAAGTAATTCATTGTTTTCTTGTTTATTTCAGTCCATGATACATTTTAACTTAGGTTGATTTCAAGTTTTTAATCATATTTGAAAAAATGTTTTTTGAAAGTTTTCTAAACTTGTCCCATTCAAAAGCATTAAATCTTATTTAAGGAAAGTAAAATGAAAAATAGCCTCTTGTTGATTAGTTCTGTGATAGCTTTCATTTACTTGGGCTCTCTAGTTTATTGGTAATATTTTAGCTAGTAATAAAGGTTTACTGGTTAATTATTTGAAATGGTATTTTAGTTTTCGTGGTAGTTTGCTGTTTATTTATTTGAAATAGTAAATTAGTTTTTGGAGTAGTTTCTTGAATAATCATGCAAACTAGTAATTTTTTGTGGTGGTTTTCTGTTTAACTAGGTAACTGGTATGGTATAGAACTAGACAGGGCTGTCGGCAAAAATGACGGGACAGTCAACAGTGTCAAATATTTCACATGTCGGATGAAACATGGAGTGTTTGCTCCCCTTTCAAGAATTCAGAAGTAAGTACATATATCACTTTACTCAAGCCAAACAATTTTTTTTTTTTTTTTATATGGGTTTTACATCACATCAACATTATTTCAGTTATGTAGCGATGCCCGACTCTTAATGATGGAGGAAGACCCCATACTCAACTGCCCACAAGGGCTGGTCGAGGCGGGTAGAACCATCGGCATTCCGTAAGTCAGTCGGGAGACTGCCTCTCATGAAAGTCCCTATCCCTCTCAGGATTTGAACCCACGCGGAGAGGGGCCATGTGATTTCAAGTTCTGTACTCTAACCACTAGGCCACGGAGGCCCCCAAGCCAAACAAGGGAAGAATGATAATTGATACACAAGAGTGCCTCAATAATTAACAAAAACAGGCTTGAAATGCCCATGAAAAATTAAACACCACAAAAACAAAAGTATTGAAAATCCACCTTGGTGTAAGAAAATGGGTCCTGCGTGGCCCAGGTGTTAAGTTGTAAGACTTGGGACACAGGGGTTCCAGGCTCAATGCTCACTAAAGGCATTTGCATTTTTTATAGCAGTGTCCTTGGGCAAGACATGACAGAGCCTTGTCTAATCCTGATGAAACCTGGAAAGATGTAGAATAACTGATATACTTTTGAAACAGCGTGAAACCTTGTCTAAACTAATTAGTCCATTACACTACTCCTAGATATACATGCAGACCTCCAAAGCCCCACTAAAAATGAAATTTAGTAGTTTATTTATTCTTAATATTTATGTAAAAGTATATGATATACATTTTAATCCTTATCTGTTGAATTCTAGAATCACTGTTTCATCACTATATTTGCTCAAATTAGAGGTTCATTCATTAACCCTTTAGATACCTTGAACACAATAGTTGTTATATTATAAAGTTAGCTATGCACATTCTCATTGTTTTAATGTTGTGTCCTTTGATAAGACAACATTTCCTTGCTTAGTACTGGTAATTCGCCTAGTGAGTAGGCAAAGGTTAACCGTCAACCATTTATAACTGAATAATTGCTAAAACAATGTTTAATTCCTCATCAAGATAGATATGTAATTATATGATATATGGATTTCATAACTTAAGGATCACAGCAGAAATGGAAGAACGGTAACTTTTCTATTATAAGTTTTATTTGTTTAACCAAAGGCTGCCAATTCTAACATCCCCATAACAGATTGCATTGCATTAAAAACAGAGCTCATTTAAGGGCTTTATTTGTTTTATAATAAAGTGACGCCTAATTATGCATGCTTTAACTAATACAAACAACCGTAAATGCATTTACATATTTTTGGCTTGTTGAGGATTTGGCAAAATCTGTTTTAGTTACAATACAGTGACTCATATTGGCTTAGATAGTTTTAAACAGCATTTTGAACAGTGTTGTGATGCCAAAAGCAATGCCCCACCTCCCTCCCTAATTGTAATAGATCCTTGACAAAGTCTTTTGTACATGATGTTTAAATTATGGTAGAGTTCTTGGACAAGAAACTGCAGAGCCCTGTCTAGTACTGGTGAAATCCAGGAACTCTGCAAAGAAGGTGTTATTCTGAAATACTGTTGAAAAAATACTGCATGGAACTCCGTTTAAAAAGACAGGATATTTCACATGAAAAGAGTTCTGGAAGTGCTTAAAAGAAAGTATCTGTTTTTGAATTGAAATGTCCAATAGACAAGTCATAACGTTATAGTTGAGATCAGTTTTTGAATCCAGAAAATACCAGACATCTTTTACCAATTATTTTATATATTGACGGTTTAATGCTAGATTATTGTAAGTCCTTCAGAAAATTGAAGCACTTGCTGTAGTTTTACATCAAATCCTTCATATTTATATTGTTTTAACACATGCATAAAAGGAACATATGGTACAAAATAAGGAATCTCTCATAATGAGCATAGGCACTTTATGTCATAATAAATTTCTATGTTGGATTATGAACTTTCTACTGTAAGTTTAATCAGTTTGGTAAATAATTTTGGGTAGTTTAGATTTTAAAGTATGTTGAGAATTGATTTTATTGTTATCTTAAATACCTTCATCAAAACTCTACATGTACAGTATTTGAATATTGATTACTAAATGGAATTTGATTTGTACTAATGTTTGATATTAACTTTATGCTTTAACTGCTTGATTTGTTATTTCTTATATGTCATGCCTGTTTCACTCATATAATTTCTATCAGAAGACAAAAGAAATCATTGCAGCAAACGACCATGTTATTAATGAGCAATTTATTCCCTCTTGTTTTTACCTTTGTTATAATGCTCTTATTGAAAATCCGTTGTGGAAGATGGCTTGATACTTTTGATCTCAAGTTACCTTTATATTTCACATGGGAATATTACGCCAAGACTTTGTTCCTGTCTTCTGCTATATAAGCGAATAGATGGTTGGTGTCATGAATTGAAATGTTATTGGGCAAGGTGCAGGAATATTATCTGGTAAGCCAACGGAGAATCAGATAATAATCCGAAGCAGACCTTTCCTATTCATAGACACCATCCATCTATTCTATTTATCCTGTTACCTATATGGATTAAAATAAACAAACAAAAAATGAAAATAAAACATAAAAAAGTAGAATCATACAGAAAATTAAAACGGACAGGTTTGGGCCGCGATCACCTGATCTAGTGACGAATATCAAAAATGTTATATGGCCATCTTTTATCAGTCTGTATATTGCCAATTGTGACAGGATCAATTTTTGTTTACTAAACCATTTGAGATGCTGATATTCTAAATCTGTGTTTAGGCATACAGATGTGCATGTCAGGTAGGTTGGAAATGGTGTTCATGCACACTTTTAGTGTTATTGTTTGTTTTGTTTTGTTGATCAACTGTTTCTAGGTTTTGAGTAATTCTTATCAGACAGACACAATACCAATTATCAATTTGCCATGAAAATTTTAGGAAATTTGCAAAACAATACCATACATATGTTAATTATCATTTATTTTAATTTGTTTACTTGCACTAACAACGTGATCGTTTTTTGCAAGACTATTCTATCGTAATTCAATAGCAACTCTTTCCTTAAGCAAAGCATTTGCTATAGTCTTGCACTGAACCCTTTAAATGAACCATTTAGTTGATGGTTTACAACTATGTAATCTTTTTGATTTTAATTAACTAGCACATGAACATGTTATCCTTTTGATAATATTATCAATAATATGGTTATTCATGGATGCAATGTGAAAACAGTTGTTGGTTTTAAATGTCTGTTGCAAGTTTTTAGAGACAGGGATAATGTTTGTGGATCCCAACAGTTATAATTTGTTTGATTACAGCCTATTGGCACTTGTTTAGGCTCATTCAAAGAGTATCCTCAAAACAATTTCTGTGTACGAGAATTTATTTTTTGTCCCTTTTTTTATTGATTTTTTTTTTTTTTATTTTTGTAAAGGCTTTAGGTTAATGTTTTTTTTGTTAGATCTCTTTTCTTTTAGTTTAAACATATTTTATTCAATGAAAAAAACACTATTAAAAACATTATATACATTACAAACAATTTTGTGAAATGGATTGGAACGAAAGCTAAAAGCTTATAAGGTTCCTCTCCTTTAGCATGATGGGTGCAGGATGTTTTTTGTTTGGTGTTTTTTATTTGTTTTGTCTTTTGTTATATTGCCATAGAACTAAATTCACAATAAATTACCTCATCTGTCAATGGTCTTTTAGACTCTATTAATTCATTAGAACTTGACATTGTTTGACACATATTTTTAGGGTCATGCATAGCTTAGTGGTTAAGGTGGCAGACATGGAACTCAGGGGTCCCGGGTTCGGGCCACACCGACCCCTCTGGTTTCAGGGGAGTGACCTTTGGCAAATCACTTTAGAGGCCTAGCCTACTACTGGGTTATCAAGGAATGCTGTTACATAACTGAAAAATTGTTGATATGGCGTTAAAATTCATAAAAAAAGACATACAAATTATGCTAAAGACATCTTTTTGGCCAGTGTTTGATTCACGATTTCTTGGTGGAGTAATATGTTTATTCATCTAGAATAAGTTAGGCATTACTTTAAAACTGATACATTTTTGATGTGATATAAACATTTATTTGGATTTCTTTAATAGTAGGGAACCCTATTTCGACTTTGGAATGACCTTAGCCATTGATGCACCTTAAAACCCCATTTATTAATTCATTTCAACTTTCCGAGCTTTCTACATGGTTCTCCTCCAGCAAATAACCTATGGCTTCTGTCAAATATGCTTTCTTTCTAATATTGTTTACCATTTAAGTTGAGATTCTTTGTCTCACAGTCTTCTTTAAGATTACTTTCGAAATGAGTCAAATATGGTGTGGGATTTTCAGTACACAAATGTTGCATCCTTACAAAGCAAAAAGGAGACAAAGAGTTTCATTCAAGAATTATAGATATATTTTATTAAATGATTCTTTTATATTAAAGAAAAAAGAACTCTCAACTTCAAAATTCAATTGAAATGGAATTTATTTAAAAAAGAAGAAAACAAAACAAAATGTAAGAGATATTTTGTAAAGATATGTGAAATGTTCAGTCATTTGTCAGTCAAAGTTGAACTAACAATCTTTCCAACATTCATTATTTATATGATAAATACAGAATATTACTACATAATATCATTCCTGGAAATTGTACTGGCTTTGAGCGACTTAAGAAAATGTATACCTTGCGAGACCGTAGATTATAAATAAAAATCTGACTATTTCAGACTGGGTGATAAACGGTTCAGCTCAAACGAGTCCCTGGAGACCATTAGCTGGGGTGCCGTGTCGGAGAGAGTGGACAAGCGGGCATCTGGTTACCATAGAGACGGGCGTCCCAGAACACCCAACAAACGACCAAAAAGTGTATCAGCGGACAGCATCATGAGGACGCCAGGCTCAAGCTCAAACTTTAAACTGGAGCTGGGGATGAGTGTGTTCTGTAATAATGAACTGGGTGAGTAAAGAGCTGGGTACCATTTGAGTGTGTTCTGTAATAATGAACTGGGTGAGTAAAGAGCTGGGTACCATTTTACTAAATGACTTACCAAACAATAGTGACATTTCACCAGTCTGTTGCAGACGACTCTGGAAAACATTAAGGGAAAGGAAGAAATTGCTCATGACGAGCAATTTCTCCCTTTCCCACAATGTTTTCTACCCAATCAGAAGACTTTTTTCCAATTTAATTACATTTTGAAATGTCGTCTGCAAACTCTTTCAATTTGGGACAGTCCAAAAGTTGGTGTTTTCTAAAGGGTTAACTCATAATTGATGTACATGGAAAGTAACTCTGAAAAATACAAATTACAGTAAAATTACAATATTGTTATGTGACACACAGGCCTGCTGATTTTCAGGCTTGGTTCTGATTTCAGGCTTTGAGATTTAAAACTTAACTTTGTTAATATTAAAGATGTTTGAATTCAGGCTTCAAGTAATGTTTTCAGGCTTGAGCATTCCTCAACAATAGCAGGTCTGACACATCATAAGAAGCGTCTCAAAGATACGATTCCAATGATGTGTTACTTTGCAATATTACTTTCCTCAATATTAAAAAGAGGGGATGCTGTTTTGAACTTAGCCAAATCTTCAGCATAAGATGCTTAGTTAAACGCTGCCCTAGGACCTACATTGCCTCAATTCCCCCTGTCAGTGACCAATGACTTTCTCCGGCCCAGTAGATTTCCAAGCTTAATGACCCTTAGGACCAATAAGATTTTCAGAAAGTTTAAAGTGATATCTTCTTTCTATTTTCTTTGCTGAGAAAAGCATCAATATCAATAAATTATATTTAAGGGCCAGACATATGTTTTAGAATGATGGAGTATATTATAGAGGATAATATGAAACTAAAAGCAACTCCAGACAAGAATTTTCAACAAAAAATCTTAGATAAAGAAAAACAAAGTGACAACAGGGAGGACTGCTTCCAACTTTTTATTACCTTCTTACCATAGTTATAGAAGAAATATTTCCTCATTTAAGTAATGAAACAGTTCATAAATAATTTTGTAAATTTTGCCAAGAGTCAATGCTTATTTATTCCTCAGCATGTTTGAAGTAAGATTTAATGATCTCTCTTGTTATTTTTCAGGAGTTGTTCGTTATATTGGACCCACAGACTTTAGTGAGGGGGTATGGGTGGGGGTCGAACTTAGAACTCCTAAGGGTAAAAATGACGGCTGTGTTCAAGGGAAGAGGTACTTCTCTTGTCGGCCCGATCATGGACTTCTTGTTCGACCAAACAAAATTACGGTTCGAGGGATAAGTGGCGCGAAACTTGTGTCAGAGGTATTCGGAACAACGAGCATGGACCAGTCGTACACAAATGGAGATTCAAAGGAAAATGGGAAATGATTGATGTGATACCGCAAGAGCTTCAGATATTTTGATTCTGATTTTCTTTTATGAAAGCCATTTCCCTCAATATCTGCCAATCTTTAAATCTTAACCACCTGCAGAGGATATTTTTCTTACTTGAAGCAGACGACTTTAGAAAAGCTTTGTCAACATGTGAAAACCTTTCAGTTCTACTGATGAGATATGTGAATGGATTGAAAAAAGCATTGAGACGAAAGGAGAAATTGCTTGCGACAAGCGATTTCTCCTTTTGTTACAATGCTTTTTGGAAAGTGTCTGCTGCAAGATAAAAGCATTGTGGCAAAAGGAGAAATTGCTTGTGACAAACAATTGCTCCTTTTGCCACAATGCTTTTTGAAAGTCCTCTGGTTCAAGATGCAGAAATGTAGTGCTAGGTGGTAATGTGTTTAACACAATGAAATGTGATATTGTTACTAGTCCAAAATGAAAGCAAATGCAAACAATAAAGCACAAATCGAGGGCTTAATGCAAGGCTAAAGTAAATCCTTCACAAATGTGAAGCACTTACTATAGTCTTGCACTGACCCCCTTAAATAGTGGATGAAAGCATCCTCATATCAAACATACATGTATATGTAACAATATGTATACATGTATTACTGTTTATACATGTAGTCCCATTACTCAAATGGCATCTGCGAATTGTCCCATCTTGTATACATGCTTTGAAACTTTTCTTTCATAATTCTTTAATTAGTAGCAATGTCATTTGACTTTGTAAAGTATTGATGTATTTAGAGAATAATTTTGATTAATACATGTTTATGTTGATTACAATATATTAAATGTTTAGTGCAAGAGTATAGTAAGTTTTTCACAAATGTGAAGGATTTACTATAGTATTGCATTCAACATATTATTTCAGCAACATTTTAAAGCTGAATGCATTGGTCTATTTCCTATTATTTATAATTAGCTGGAATCTGCGTTTCGTTTTTATTTTATTTGTTTTTTCGTTGCTCAATAACATGCAATTTTAACATAAGTTTTATATTTAAGGAAAGTTTTTTTTATGGGGTTTAATACAGTGTCAACAGTTTTTTCTATTATTTTGAGGAAAACAGATTAAAGGAAAGAATGACCATACGGTAAATGATCAGAAATAGTTTCATTTTTGCCAAAATGTTTGTTTCAATTCATCCCGAATTTCAAACATTAAAAGACCAATTCATTCTCTATGGCCTTACTGATTTATACTATTAATAACCTTTGTTGAAAAGGGGAAATAGCATTTTTAGCCATTTCTATGTTCTTTCTATATTTCCTATCCTTCAAAATGAAATGATAAATTATTGAATAATAACTAGCTCAATTTGTGGCATCTGCTATAGATTTAGAAAACAATGTGAAAAAGGATTAACCACTCCTAATGAGCAATTTATCTATTTGTCACACTGGTTTCTAGCCAGTATCAGGAAGAAATGTTTGTTTTTTATATATTTTCTTGTCGTCTGCTATTGCTTTCAATTATGACCAGCCAAAGCTTTCCAAATGAAGGGGAATTCATTCAGAAAGTTTAAATATAGAAGATTTATTGAAAAGTTTTCTTGATGATCAAAGAGCGAGATGCTCAATAAAATCCATGACACAAGCTCTTTGACATTATAGATGCTTTTAACACATACCTGTCTCAAATATATATTTTTAAAAAAGAAAAAGCATATTTTGACTTATTAGAAAATATGAAAAACAAAATACATAAGCCTAAATATAGATATATTTTTTGTAGCAGTTCTGTTAAATTAAATGTGTATACATTGTTCAAGAAGACAACTTTCCCATGACATAAACTTGAAATTTTCTAAAGAAATTTATATTCAAGACTTTTTTCTATTTTACAAAAAAAAAATATGTTAAACACATTTTTATTTAGAGGCAAGAATTTCATGTCAGATTATTCAAATGAGTAAACAATCACAGATGTTAATTTCTTTTGTCTTGCTTGATAGTGGAATGCAAGCAAGTTTCACTAACATGACTAGATTATGGCTTTTGAAAGGTCATCTCTTTGATGGTGGTTTTGGTTTTGAGGGTTATCTTTAACATTTTGTTTTATCATACATGAATTGTTTTTTATTGAGGTGATCATATCTTTGGCTTATACACTTGACTTCACAAGCCTCTGTAATAGACCACACACAAAAGTAATGTGATATAAGGAGAACTTGCTATTAATTAACAGCTTAATATGGATGCCAGCCATTCAGAGCTTTGCATCGTGTATTAAGTTAGTCCTCAATGTTCATGCACTGTTAATGGGTGGTTTCTTAAAGGTGTTTGTCCACAGAACAGAAAATTTGAAAGTCAAAATAAAATGTTGTTGACAATATCGATTTTATACTATTGTTTGATATACAATTAAAAGTAGCTATTTAAAGCATAATAGATTCAGGAAGCATCAATTTATGTAAGTATGGACTGTCTGTTTGCAATAGATCTCAAGAGATGTCAGGCTTTCGGATAAGAATACATTTAAATTCACTATATACACACTTAAAACAATTAAAAGTGATCTAATTTTGCTTTCAATGTCTATTCTCCAATGCATACCATAACAGTACAGCTATTGTGCAGTTTTAAAGAAGTTCCAAATTTGCTCATATCTGTGAACAACCACCTTTTAAACGAGATTGACTGTAGATTATAAATTTAAAGCTGTGTATGTAAGAGAGAAGCTGTTACATTCCTTTTTGACATTGTTAACCCTCTTCTAAATTATAAAATGACTTTTATGCTAAGTTGGTAGAAAGCATGTTGCTGAAAGAATAAATTGTTCATTCCTTTCGACATTGTTAACCCTCTTCTAAATTATAAAATGACTTTTATATAAAGTTGGTAGAAAGCATGTTGCTGAAAGAATAAATTGTTCATTCCTTTCGACATTGTTAACCCTCTTCTAAATTATAAAATGACTTTTATATAAAGTTGGTAGAAAGCATGTTGCTGAAAGAATAAATTGTTCATTCCTTTTCGACATTGTTAACCCTCTTCTAAATTATAAAATGACTTTTATATAAAGTTGGTAGAAAGCATGTTGCTGAGAGACATCACTTTTGGACTTTTTTTATCACAACTTTTTCTCATAACATTAGTTTTGATATGAGGTACACCTCTATTATAGAAACTGATATTTGAAAGCATTTTTGTCCCAAGTCAATGAAAAGTTAATTAGTCACTTAGTGGAGCAAAACCAGTAGTCGGTAGTAATGTAGTTCACATGATACCTGAAATTTTAATTTTATTTCACTTCACAAGTGCCAAAGAAATGTTTTTGAATATATTATAGAAAAAACCTATTGTAGTAAATTATTTTCAATATTTTCAGAATTTTTTCCAGTTTTATCCGCATCTTGGCAGTCGGATTTTGAGTCTTCCTCTATCATAACAAGCTGGACATCACAACATCACTGAAAAAATGTTGAAAATATTCAATGACAAGGAATGATTCCTTCACATACCTCTCGTGTTTGTTTATTTGAAATTCTTTAGAGCTGTTTGGTGAGTCTTAGTTTACCTTCCTTGTTTTACATTAATTGTATAACAAGAACTTAACAACATGTTTATCTCTGGATTTATCTTCCTTTTGGAGCCTTAATCAGTTCTCTCTCAGAATGTGGATTTACAAAATACCACAAAAGGGACCCACATCTCTTAACCGTTTACCAAACGCCAAATTTTCGACTTTCCCAAGTTGAAAAAGTTTGCAGACGACATTTTAAAATGTGATGACATTTGAATATAATGTTCTGATAGGGTAGAAAACATTATTGGAAAAGGAGAATTTTCTCATTATTACGAATTTCTCCTTTTCCCATAATGTTTTCCAGAGTCGTCTGCAACAAACTAGTCAAATGCCGTGAATGTTTGATAATGGGTTAAAACACCTTTTTGTATTTTCGTGACCGGATGTATAAGAAGGACAAACTTTGTTAGGTTTTCGATGTCATTAATGGATACATTGCTGCAATAAAAGATCAACATGAAACGTGATTTATTGTCAGTCTTTTATTTCTTAACCCTTTCCTTACCTCAACTTTGTTCACACCATTTTACTTCGGAGGATTCAACAGTTTATCTTGAATCAAGCGACCACATTTAAACAGTGTGTGTAGTTATTTAGGCTTAGGCTTTTTTAACCCTTTCCCAAATGCCAAATTTTAAACTCCCAAATTGAAAGAGTTTGCAGACGACATTTCATATTTGATGAAATTGAGAAATGATATTCTGATAGGGTAGAGAACAGTGTGGGAAAAGAGGAAATTGCTCATCACGAGCAATTTCTTCTTTTCCCACAATGTTTTCCGGAGTCGTCTGCAACAAACTGGTGAAATATCGTTATTGTTACGTACAGGGTTAATGTTTTTTTTTTTAATATAACATGTGATATATTGTTTTTCATGCTATATGTGTATGAGGATGTACTGTGTACAAGTCGCTAAATAAAATTCTGTTCTATTCTAAATACAGGACGCAAGGCATTCAGAAAACCCCATAATGAAGCTTTTTGAGTGTCTGGTGTCCGTATTAAACCTTTCCCCCAGTTGCCTTTTACATCAATTGGATTGTATCTCCGCTTACATTGGTTGTTTAAAACAATATTAGCTGGACGTGAAAGAGGGTTTGAGACCTCATTGAGTAGCCCAGAGTTGTGAGGCAGAGGTAGTTGTCGTCTCACCTTTTTTCAATAATTAATAAGTTGTGATAGGCGCATAGCTGAGACTATTTGAAAATTATGCACTGAGTCTTGAACAAGTGGGTTACGGTACATGCTTCCCGAAATCTTCCTCTTTTACTATATTGCCATGGCTGCAATTTAGTGATGTTTCAAATGCGACGTTATGTAAGTATCTTTGAGTTGGCAACGGAGTTACTTAAACGAGCTTTCTCGTCGAAAACTACGTGGATTTTGCGAGAACTATTGCACCAAAATGCTGCGAAGTCAAAGGGCGTTTGTGAAGATGGCGCCAACCTCCCGATAGCCTGGGGTCCCGGCCCATGCGTATACAGTGTGGGGCATAAGCATGGGCCGAGACCCAAGGCTTACGTACCGATAGGTGAAAGGGCGTGATATTCCTCAGCTCGGACTGCATTATTAATGAGTATTATAAATTTCATTTTAATAGCATAGGGAAATTGTTGCAATCATTACGCCCAACGGTTGGTACAAAACGGCTGATTTGAAATACCCATGAAATGCATTCAGAATGTATGATTTGGAAGCAAAAACAAAAACACTATTATGTAATAAATCATCTTTTATGAAAACATACTTTTTAACTATACAAATAAAGTCTCAATTTTCATCATTAATCAACTCTTTAACAATCGAACTTTCCCGAAGAAAACCCCATCAGAGGCTCTCCCTAACCCCTTTCGATACGAATGTCATCAGCGGTGAGGGCACCGACTGTCTGTACAGTTTCTCTTCGTTTAGACCGGAAAACCACCTGAAATAAGCATACCCGCAATATCAATGGCTATTCATTGTTCGTGTAAAAACATTGGTGCACAGGTCTTTATATGTCCCTACGCAATCAGCAAAAGAGATTGACCAGCCAAATGGCATAGAACAAAAAAAAGTCTTGTCTCAATAAGATTAAAGTATTCTTGTGACATATACCAAAAGTTTCCAAGCATCAAGTTTAACCGACGGAATTACAAAAAAGTTCAAAAGATTTGATACATTTTACGTTCAAACAATGAGGAGATAAATGATAAAAGGAAATGCATACTATCAAAAGGTTAAAGCAACATAGAGCCGATGTAGCAGCGTATATCAACTATCTCTCTCAATATTGCACTACATGATTGTTTATAGCTACAGAACAATGCATTTTAACCCTTAACAAAACGGCAAGTTTCAACAGTCCCAAACTGAAAGAGTTTGCAGACGACATTTTAAAATGTGACGACATTTGAAATTAATCTCCTAATAGGGCAGAGAACAATGTGGGAAAAGAAAAAATTGCTCGTCACGAGCTATTTCTCCTTTTCCTACAATGCTTTCCAAAAGTTATTTGCAACGAAGTGGTTAAATGTCGTGGTTGTTTGGTAAAGGGTTAAATAGTGTTGCTGGAGTACTTACGGCACTGACTCGAATAATCCAGCTTTCTTATGAAGAATGTTGAACCTTCGGTCTTCATATTTCCTGTAGTTAATGTAGAAGAAAAGATATCAAAAACCTGTCGACCGTTTTTCATTTGTATGTGTCATCATTAATTGACGTTGGTTGGGGTTATAGTTCTTTAGTCTGGGGTCCTGGGTACCGTTTTACTATACAGTTTACGCTTAAGATTTGCGTAAGTCTAAAACAACAATTTCTCGTATTGCAATATTGGGCGAAACAATATTGCAAAATAACACATCATTGTAATCGTCTCTCCGATACGCTTCCAATGACGCGTCACATTGCATATTGTACTTCCATTGAAGATACTATCCATGTGTATCAGTTATGACTTACGCAGATATTTTCATTAAGTTGCTTAGTAAAACGGTACCCTGGTCTGTGCGTATACGCCGCACTATTGCAGACCCCAAGCTACCTAACCCGCGTGCAACGTTCTAAACATGTTTTCTTTTGATAAATACGTTCATTTTCGTAAAATGAGATGGCTAACAAGTCTTTTGAAATGAATTGACAGCACTCATTGATAAACAAGTGACATTGGATCAAGGGTGAATTATTCCTCGCTTTTTACAGATGTACCATGAAATATCCTGCTTATCTAATGAGTATTTCATGCACGCTATTTCTAGTCTTAACTAAAAGGCACAACCATTTACGCACATAAAGAAAACAGTGAAAACTTTTTTTCGCACTACAGATGCGATTCTGCGATACAGAGGCGTTTGGGGACTTTGTAGGGAAGAATGAAACGGTGCAATGAAATCCAAAATAAGTTTGTTTATATGAAATACAGTTACATAAAGACACCGATTAAGTTAAAGATGAGTTATTCGTCCCCACCGATTTTATCTTATTACCCTCGACTTGAACCATCCTAGTAATGTGAAATTGCATTTGTCATAGTTTGTACCTCTCTATTTCGAAACCAACTGTGAATGCGAAAATGAAGGAACTTTCATATTCTTTGTCATCCATAAGCTGTAAGTGCTTCAGTTGAAATAGAATGTTCTTCTTTTTCTTCTGTTTCTTGCGAAATTCTTTTTTTTTCTTCCCTTTTTTTAAACATAGTATAGATTATATTACTTAATACACTGTATTAATAAGTTAACCCACAATTCTCGGTTATCATTAACTACACGTGGGCTTAACATATCAATTATGTTGTCGAGAACTCAAGTGGAAAATAAACTAGAATTGACTAAAAACCTTACCAATTTACAAAATTACATACCTTATGCACTTCGTAATGAATTTTCTCCCTTCCTTTGAGATAGTTTCAGGTTCAAAGGTCGGTACAAAGTCTTTGTTCAGGGCGTTACGTCTGGTCTCCGTTGTGTTCTTGCCTCTGTGGGGTGGCCTAATACAAAACGAGATTGTTGTTGATGTTCTTTCGATTTTCAACTTTAACAGGGAGTAATTAGAGTCTAATTCTAAAGGAGATAACACAGTTGAAGTGGGATACATATATCCATATAAATCATAATTCTACACTGCCTTATTTGTACATTTCTTTTATTCATGTGTTCATATTGTCAGTAACAATACATCTACGTAAACAAGTCGGAATGGGTGGTGTTTTAAGGCGTATCGACAGCTAAGGTCATTTAGCGCTCATTATGATGATGTTGATAAATCATATGGGCTTACATATGCTTTGTAAAATATTGCACAAGTGAAGACGACAATGTCGTTAAAAACGGCTTTTAACCCCAATTGAGACAAGCGATTTTATGAGTAATGACTATGCGTAATAGAAATCATCTTCAAACCAAAAGGCCATTGCCACAAGAAACGCACAAAACCTTCTAAATACGAAAAGGACTTATTTGCTGACATTGGCGTGGTTAATGCATCTTTGTTGATATCACACTTATAGTCTTCCATTGTTTTCAAATTTCAGATTTAGAAAAAAGACACGACATAGGGAAAGGATTAAAGTGGAACTGTTTGATCACGAAGGGGAATTATCAATGAAACAAACCACTTATTTCAAAACAACCTCCCATATCCCCATTCTTACCGTCCATAGATCATGTGATATGTGAGGACGCCTAGGGAGTAGGTATCCGTGGTCTCGGAGATACAGTCCTGATAGATCTGTTCCGAGCTGGAGTATTCCACGTTGATACGCCCTCTTGGTCGGCTGGGACGGTCGTGGATCACTTCCGCGGTGTGGAAACCAGTCTGAAACGGGAGAATCATACATACATGGGACAAACACACTTATCTCTACATTTCACTATGTTTCTGTGTATGTTTTATCATGGTTTGGCCATATATAACCCATCATAACAGTAAGTAACGCCGTTTGTGCAGTGGTAGAGCGTCGACCTCTTATACCGAGGGCCCCGGGTTCGATTCCCGTTATATGATGTGGCGAAACCACGAATCGGCGCGAGTACTGGTTAAATATCAAGTAAGCAGTCATCGAGAGAGAACTGAAGTCCAAGCTTCCGTCACAATCGATGTAAAAGAAACATGTTTAAATAAATCAAATCAAAACTTATTATTCAGTTCTTATTTGCGTATTGCTTTTTCGAGAGCTTCTATTCCTCATTGATAGTGGACAATAATGTAAAAAATGAAAGTTAATGCTGCGTTTCAGAGAATGGTATGATATGACATGATGATCATGGTCAATGTAGCTATTAACATCAAATGATACCATTTCTGTTAGTATCGCTGATTTACGTATACTAAAGTAAATTTGTATAGCATTTAAATAAGTATCGTTGATTTACATGTATACCAAAGTACATCTGTATAGCATTTTTATTCGAATCATTGATTTACATGTATACCAAATGACATTTGTATAGCATTTTTATTCGAATCATTGATTTACATGTATACCAAAGTACATTTGTATAGCATTTTTATTCGAATCATTGGTTTACATGTATACCAAAGTACATCTGTATAGCATTTTTATTCGAATCATTGATTTACATGTATACCAAAGTACATCTGTATAGCATTTTTATTCGAATCATTGATTTACATGTATACCAAAGTACATCTGTATAGCATTTTTATTCGAATCATTGATTTACATGTATACCAAAGTACATTTGTATAGCATTTTTATTCGAATCATTGATTTACATGTATACCAAAGTACACCTGTATAGCATTTTTATTCGAATCATTGATATACATGTATACCAAAGTACATCTGTATAGCATTTTTATTTAAATCATTGATTTACATACCAGACACGGGTATCCCTTATCGTTAAGGATGATCGTTCCAGGACAGATGGAGCCGAGTGCGATGTCGTGTTCATGAAGAAACCGGAGTGCCATCATGAGGTTCGCACAGACGAACTTAGCATGGGCCTCCTGGAATATCCGTCTGTCAACAAACAAATGTTCATGTTCAAAGGTAAATATAATAATCTTTCAACGTTATATATGTATACATATCGAGGGTTCAGTGCAATACTATAGTAAGTGCTTCATTTTTATGAAGCACTTACTATAGTCTTGCATTTAACCATCGATATCTTACAATGTTATAAATGGTCACACACCTTACAATGTTCTCGACATCAACATTCATACATGTACACACAACTAAATACAGGTATAAAAATTAGTATCTTACAATATTATAAATGGTTATATATCTTTCAAAGTTATAAACGATCAGCTATCATACAACGGTTAATACTGCTGCATAAATACATAATATGTTTATATAAACACCTTACAAGGTCATATATATCAATTCCACACATATTATACGATAACAGTTCCGTGATGTCGTCTGTTTTTAAGGACTACACTTCGTCATAAAACTAAATGTATCAATGAATAATAATTTTTGAAATAGCTTACGTTGTATCGTCATGAAGTCGCGACCATACCCTGGAGAAAGGGTTTCCAAAATCATGATAAAAATGTGATAGTAATACAGATGGATGCAAACAATCTGTAAACTGTACTTACTTTTTCTCATTCTTTTCCAGTAAAGCTTCCATGCTCACCACAGGCGGTCTGATCTTTCGAACGGCGTACGCCTTCTCTCGTACATAGCTGGATGTGGGAACACTAAATAAAACACAGCAATACAATCTTGTTAATTAAAACACTGAATAAAACACAACAATACAATACAATCTTGTTAAAACACTGAATAAAAACAACAATACAATACACTCTTGTTAAAACGCTGCATAAACACAACAATACAATACAATCTTGTTAAAACACTGAATAAAACACAGCAATACAATACAATCTTGTTAAAACACTGCATAAACACAACAATACAATACAGTCTTGTTAAGACACTACATAAAACACAGCAATACAATCAAATCTTGTTAAACACTGCATAAAACAGAACAATACAATACAATCTTGTTAATTAAAACACTGAATAAAACACAACAATACAATACAATCTCGTTAAAAAACTGCATAAACATAACAATACAATACAATCTTGTTAAACACTGCATAAAAAACAACAATACAATACAATATTGTTAAAACACTGCATAAACATAAAAATACAATACAATCTTGTTAAAACACTGCATAAAACACAGCAATACAATACGATCTTGTTAAACACTGCATAAAACACAACAATACAATACAATCTTGTTAAAACACTGCATAAAGCACAACAATACAATACAATCTTGTTAATTAAAACACTGAATGAAACACAACAATACAATAGAATCTTGTTAAAACACTGCATAACACAACAATACAATACGATCTTGTTAAACACTGCATAAAACACAACAATACAATACAATCTTGTTAAAACACTGCATAAAACACAACAATACAATACAATCTTGTTAAAACACTGCATAAAACACAGCAATACAATCTTGTGGGAACACTGAATGAAGCAAAACATTACATTGATGTTGGAACACTGAATAAAATACAACAGTGCAATCTCATTCTCGTGACAACGTATCAATGTGACTGGTTGAAGATGGATTGACAAACGTACCCATATAGAATCTAGAAATAGCTATCACCTTAACCCCATACTCTATCTCATAACCTCATAATAGGCGTTGAGATCTATTCTGGATATACTTGACCTTAACCTTACACGGCCTCAGCTCCGTTGGTCTAATGGTTGGCGTTGGTGCCAGCAATTCAAAATGACACAAGTTGAAACTGTTTTAATTTTTTGTTTTGTAAAAATAAGCATTTTATTTAACATTCTGCTGTAACAAACCTATATATGTATTGAGTAATCTGCTGTGGGTAAAAGATTTGAAAATTATTGATATTTCTTTACAAAACTTTGGAAAGGTACCCTCATTAGAAATATTGTCCTTCACCAATCGTGTCCATAAATCATTAGGACAAGGGATAAACATTATAAGATGAATTATATATGATATATTTTACCCGAAACCACACTCGCTTTAATAGTTCTTCTTGAAAAACGACTACACGGCATTGCGAACGCATCATAAAGAAAGGTCACCATCAGCAATGGTCGATCTATCGAGATAGATTTAATTTAGTGACATTCAGTGCTATACATACACTTTACTTCGACGCGTATCTTCGCATCTCGTGAAAAAAACTTACAAAGGTCTAAATTGTGAATAATAATCGTTTTGTTAGACAGGCAAATAAAAATATCCTTCATGTAGTAGGAAAGTATTGTACACGTTAAAGTCATACGTACCCTAGACTGATCGTACTCAGTTGTTTCCCAAATCTGATAAATTTCTTAACGTCAACATTCTGAAATGAATAAAGCAACTCATTAGAATCAGTTAAAGAGAATTCATTCCGATACGGAGGGATTGTGGTGTTTAATCACAAAATCAAAAACCTATCTGCAATATGGTAACGTAAAAGTAATGTAATGTAAAACGTTAAGAAACAAAAACTTATCTGCAATATGGTAACGTAAAAGTAATGTAATGTAAAACGTTAAGAAAACGGACTGACCTTAGCCATGTATTACACTCTCGGTGTTTCATTGCAGCAAGCAACGGCAATGTATTTTGTTTAAAAAAAGAACATTTTCACAAAAATGAAAAACATACATGAATAAGATAAATTTGTAATATCTATCCGTCTTCATTTATATGCGGTTTCATCATAACAACCTTCTTGTGTACAGAAAAGCAAATTCTACCGATTGAAACACAAGAGCACATCCGTCAAAAACGTTCTACAGTCAAGTAAAGTTTAAATATTAATAATCCCACGATCAATACCATATTCACCTTATTAAGACCACATTAAAAGTCCGAAGAGGTTCCTTACTGAATGATTAATCCAATCGGAAAGTGTGTTGTAGATTGAAATATATATGTCTGAATCATTCGGACTAGAGGGGTCCCTTGTTTTATAACTAATATGATACTTATAACGGATATAATCTATGTTTGAAGCCACATACACTGAGACAGAAGGCACGATGAATACACCATACCTTGTGATTTCGGACGCCAGACGGAATGATACTCGCCACATCCTTCCACTTGACCACCTGACTTCCGGTGGGAGACGCGGTAAAACTCCCGATGGGGTACAGGAAGTAACCCTTGTCCCTTTTCAGGGGAGACGACTGCACGACCGACGGCCGCTCACACAGCTGTATCTTAACCGGGGTGTCGTCCGCGTCTGAATCCTCCTCATACGCGGGGTGGTTGTTGTTACGCGAGTAAGCATCGGTTATCGAAGGAGCCTGCCAGAGCATGCGGTAGAAGTCCATGTCCCACTGCATGGCCGCCGCCCGCTCACAAAACTGTATCTTGACCGGAGAGTCGTCAATGTCTGAATCATCTTCGTATCCAGGATGGTTGTTGTTTCGGGATAACTCGTCGGTTATCTGAGCGGCTCCTCCGAACACAAAGCCTGGTTGTGGCGCATTTGGTGCGGCTTGCTTCTCTCCACACGCGTTGATAATCATATCGCCGCCATTGACATGTGCAGTTTGTGTCTCTGTCTTCTCCACGATTGCATCACCGACATGCCTTTGTGCAGGTAAGGCATGGGTATCGATGTTTTCGCCGCATGCCCTTTGGACTGTGTCGGCGGTTGCATTTTCAATAGAAACAATCGTTCCGTTGCTCTTATGCGTGTTTCCAGTATCATCTTTAGAATCGACAAGTTCTTTGATGACTTCCTTTTGTGCGGCGATTTCATCGCCAACATCTCTTTGTTCTGGAAGTTCATTTGGAGATTCTTTCCCGGCATCAGGTTGTTTAAGCTGATCATCACCAGATTCAACGTCAAGCGGAGGGTACTCGTCAGATTTCGCTTTATCATTTATATGTTCCTCAATGGCTTTATCAATCGCGTTTTCAATTGCCCACTGAACGATCGGACTTTGTGTTAACAGGTCGGCGTTTGGGCGATTGCCGATGAATTTCTCCGACACCATTTCAACAAACTTCGTTTTGCTTAAGGATTGCAGTGGGAGCGGTTGATCTAGCTTTTCAGTTGACTCTGTGTCTGGAATAGCGGTGTCTGCGAAGATAGAAATCTGATTTTAACTCGTGTTTATAAGGCGATCGATGTTAAGTATAGCTTTATTTGCGTGAGGAGAAATGAAATTATTTTTCGTGAATTTTATCGAAACTGAAAATGTAGATTAAAGGCACCTTCCCAATTGGATATTTTCTTTAAATGCATGTAGTTTTCCCCCTAAAATATTGAAATCACACCAGCCTTTTGGTTTGAAATTCAGTAATATAATTTCCCCCAAAATAACAGACCGTAATTCCAATTCAAGGGGGAAAATGGCCTTCCATAATATCCCTAGTGTATACGTCTGTTTTAGGAGATAGTACTTAAACCACTGACACAAAAATATTTCGCTTGATGTGAGCACTTCATCTCTTTTTTTTATAGTGATATCTACCTGTAACTATGATATCTACCTGTAACTATGATATCTACCTGTAACTATGATATCTACCTGTAACTATGATATCTACCTGTAACTATGATATCTACCTGTAACTATTAAGAAAATATATCGTTTATATTGCGAGTGTTTGTTATCTGATGCTTATTTTAGTTTGGAAGTTACACACATTCCCAAATGGGGGTTACGGATTATGACAACAAATTCACACCATTTCATACAACACGAGCATGTCTCTATACAACACCGAGCATAATTAAAATACAATACCTAAATTCTCCAGGTTAAAGTCCAGATCCACGTCTTCCGATCTACCCTCCAGCAAGGACGAAATCGATCGCGTCACTTGGGCTTTAGCCGAGTTCATGTGCGTCTCCACGCCATTGAGGCGTTTCCTCATCGCATCAAGCCACGCCTTATCGACCACCATCGGGGGTGGCCTTTGGACCTGCGTGTTATCGGAGCGAGCGTTGACAAGGTTACAGTGTGACAGGATCGCTCGATTCATCTCCAGATCGTGGACTTCTAGTCGGTCCTTCAGGAGGTCGATGGAGGATTTGATCCTAATGAACATGGCGTCTGCCTGCTGATTCAGCTCTTCCATCTTGGCGTCGTACACCTCCTGGGGGACTTCTAGCTCGTCGTCTACCTCGATCGAGATATCGTTCTCGTTCAGCACTTCGTCGCCTCCACCCTTATTTGTCTTGAGGTTGTCGTTCAACTGCAGGGAGTGTGAATTACGAATTACGATAGATAGATTTATCTTGTTGTTGAGGTCAACTCCTAGACTTACGTCTCTACAAGCCTTTTTGACCTACCCGTTGCTTGTGTTCCGGTTACTGCTCGTAGCACTTGGGCATGAATTTGTAAGGGTTTTAAGTCCAACATCAATTTACACACTTTTAAAACTATTTTCACTATTGGATAAAGCAACTTCCTCTGGCCAAGTGTTCAATAAATCTATAACTTTCTGACTTAATATGTATTAAGTATATTGGTACTGCATTTTTTTCTGAAAAAACTTGTGACTGTGGCCCCTGGTTGATAGGCTATTGAACTGGAAGAGCTTGTTTTCCCATATCAGATTTGGTATAAACTTTTAAAATCTACCAAATCTAATAGACAAAAACATGAGTTTCTAGATATCACATTACATTACAATAACATAGTTATAGTAATATAGAACTATGTGTCATAGATGCAATAATGTTGATAAACCATGAAAGCACACCAAATTACAAGGATAACTCAAAAATGGGACAACGTGAGATCTCATTCGAACCTATCGTGTGGAAGAAGATCATCGTTTATAAGACAACTAATGGCTTAATTAATTTGATACAGACGTCAGTCATTCAGAAAGCTACAATAGGAGCTTTCTGAATGACCTGCACCCTGTATTAAGATATTCTTAGACTGTATAACTTTTCACACACTGTTAAATTGTTGTTGAATAGAATATTACCGTTATTGGTGTATGTGTTTGTGTATTGCGTTTTTATATCGGATCAACAATTTTCCAATCATATTGCTATATCAAGATTACATGAAGTATATATTGGGGGAAACCCTTACCAAACTGTCCGTAATGACCGATAGCCATGGAAGGTCGGGAAAAAACAACCACACACACACAAAAAAAGAAAAACCAACACACGAAAAAGAGGGCATATATACAGTTTGTAAATACAAGGAAGGCATGTATATCAGAGACATAGATCTATATAACACTGTCTCTGTGCATATGTACATATAAGAAATCGCCATTGGTGAACATTATTCCAAGTGACCATTTAGTACCGAGGGATGATTGTGACGAAGAGTCCGTGAATCGAGGACCGTGGTTTAGTTGTGAAATGTGTTTATCTTATTTACTGTAACACATTTAGATGTACCAGACATTCGTGACAAATCTGAGAAACCTATTCTTTTGGCATAAAAGCAACCAAGACCCACACTTTGAATTTTACATGGGTTCATCAACACGAACCAGAAGAAAAATCAGTAATGCCGTACATGCACCCCAGCTAAGAATATACCCATCTTGATCTTTAACTGTATTCTACCAAGAAACTAGCAGACCGTCCAAAAACTCATTATGTAGAAGCGGAAAAGCAATAAGATTCCAAAAGAAAGCAGATTTTGAAAATTCAATTATTACCTGAGTATTGTCCTCCTTAAAACAGGGCAGTATTTGCCTAATTCGGCGAATTCGTTTTCCCATTAGTGCTTTTATTAAAAAGTCTATTTCTTTCAAACTTAACGTTGCTATCAGTCATTTAAAATGGCGTTAACTTTGCTGGGCAACGAACATTAATAACAAGTCACGTGTAACGTTTGTTATAGCAACAAACATTAAACGTCACGTGCACAACGTAACGTAACGCGTAAAATCGTGTGACGTTAAAAACGGGAATTCTTACGCTACAGTAGTGGAACGTCAGAATGCAGTTTTTTGGGCAAAGGCCTCATGTGACAACGCGACATTCATGTTTCATCATCGGTAAAAGCAATGAATTCTTCATCAATTAGCGTAAAATAAGACTCATAGATATCAGCAGACATAGCATTTTACTAAACATCTCATGCTAAGAATTTGTGTAAGTTCAAAACAGACTTTCCCATTATTTCAATATTGAGAAAAGTAATACTGCAAAGTAACACGTCACTGGAATCGTCTCTCCAAGACGCTTCCAATGATGTGTCACATTACAATATTGTTTGATTTGACATTCATATTTGTCAGTTTTGTCTTGCGCAAATATTTCCGTAAGTCGTTTAGTAAAACAGTACATAGGTCTTTGATATCAGTTAAGTTTCTTCATGCGATATGGCAGCTTTATTTTGTATCCAAAGAGACCCAGGGTATAAAACCAAATTCAGGTAGGATTCATTTTATTTATGTTCTAGTTCATAACAGGTCTTCCTTTATATCTTCACGATACTTCATGAATCGGTTTAGCAAGAGCAAATATTTTCTTTTGTTACATCTGACGTCAGGTAACGAATAAGTTGGTTGTTTGTAAAGACCAATTCGCATCCATCTTCTTATCTTTAAGGCATGCACGGTTAAAAGTCATATGCAAATTTACTTGGTATGTGTTTCCAGGCAACATTCAGACTGTCTTTAAAAGTATTCACTGTGTTATTGTTTTCACATTTTTGAAGAATGCTGTTCAAGTAGTTCACACTTCTAACAGTATATGAGTTTATGGTACGTTTCTGAATTCATGATAAAGAGCATGAGGATTAATTCACGCATTTCGCAAGGCTTGACTTGTAGAAGATACATTACATCTGCATGTAGCAATTATCTATGCCAACTAAAATACTGCATACAAATCATTGATTTTTTGTAGAGAGTATGGTTACCGAAGCATTCTAAAACCCGGTACTGCATGGCCGAGTTGTTAAAATTGGTGGACTTAGAACTCGGGGGTCCCGGGTCCGAACCCCTACGCGCATTTGGTTTCATGTTAGTAACCTTAAGCTGGTCACTAGTCCTAGCCTAGTACTGGTGGATCCAGGAAAGCCGTTACATAACTGAAAACTTGTTGATACGGCGTTTAACACCGCACCAAAATAACGCTGTGCAGAGGACCCGTTTGTTGACGCTTCTTCAGTAAATGTGCACAACCCACATGCTTAATGGATAATCTACCTGTATTAAGCTAGAAAAGGTGTCTTGGCAAAGGACACTTAACGATTAAATAATCAGCCGCTTCTGGTAATTAAACCGGACTTTATGTTAAGGCCCGGTCAGACAGGCTTCCGCGAGTTGATCACGTGTAATTTTGCTATTAATTTTGCAATTTTTTTCTACACGCGGTGAAAATCAGCCAATTTGTCTCAAACGTGCTGGACACGCGAATGACAAGTGGACCACACGCGCGCGTGTGCTCCGTGTGTCCATCGCGTGTCTACCACGAGTCCTCCGTGTGTGAGCGCTTGTGATCAGAAAATGGGGTCACAAGTGATCACACGCAGCGCGTGTGTATCACTTGTGCTCCGCGTGTGAATCACGTGCCGATCACTTGTGCTCCGCTTGCCGCCCGCGTGTATAAAAGCCGCCGCGTCCGGTGTTCTCGATCAGTACTGATCCATATTCGGTAGAGTAAAGATGGCACCGAAAACAAAGAAGGGCAGCTCTACGCCCAAGAAAAAGAAGGGGCAAGCAAGGCCCAGGCCGAGGGCGAAGGTCTCGGAGCCTGAAACTGCTACCGAGGAGGTAGAGAGCAGCACCCCCGAGCCCCGCCAGGGCAGCAAGAACAGGCAGTCCAAGAAGGTGGGCATAAAGGTGACGGCTCTGGTACATGCTGCTGCTGCCGCTGCTGGTGTCCCTGGTGCCAATGGCAATGGAGAAGAGGACGAGCTTCTTCCTGATGGTAAGTACAATTTATGTAACATGTTTTTATTTTTTTTATTTGGAAATACTCGTTATAACGTGACGTGTTCAAAATTTATTTCATTTAAATATTATTTTACGTGGCAGTCAGAAAGTATTCAAATAAATTTATTTATTTCAATTCTATTTGTGCTGAAGTGTTCATTTGATATGTATGTTTTTCAACATTCCTTACTATTTATTAAAAATACCTTTTTTTTCTCTTTTCAGTCTGTACAACAGTTGCAAACACTTCAGTCAGCACGAGTGGTCCTTCTAAGAGCACTGCCACCATGCCCGTCGACACTCAGGCCGAGCCACAGCATGTGCCACTGGAGAACCCTGCCTCACCTGCGTCACATGACCCCACACCCCAAGTTGTGGTGCGAGAGCAGGAGCAGGAGGAACCTGTGGAGGAGCAGAAAGAGGCTGATGGTCATGCCAAGGGCAAGGGCAAGAAGCCGAGAAAGCCAAGAGGTCCCAAGAAGGAGTGGAAGTTGCCATCTGAAACAGAACAGGATCTGGTTGAGTGGATGCGAGACAGAAGTTACTTGTGGATGCGCAGTCAACGTGACTACAAGAAAAAGACTGAAGCCTGGGAAGCTAAAGCAAAAGAAATTGGTGTCTCAACTGACTACCTCGGGCACTGGTGGAAGAACTTGAAGGACTGGTACGTCAGGCTGATCAAGGTTGCCAGTGGCCAGGAGCGCAAGCTTCTCACCGACAGGGACAAGTGGGTGCTGAATAATATCTCCTTCTACAAAGGTCAGTACATATGTTGATAATTATTTCAAACATTTCCATTTTTCAAAAGCATTTTTGTACATTTAATTTGAAAATTTAAAACATAATAATTACTACGATTAAGTGTAATGATTATTCAGAAATTCACTTGTCCCTAATAACAGTCGTTTAATATTGTTCAGAAAAATGTGAATACAAAACGCTTAACAAACGTTTACCTTATTTCAGCTGCCATACCTGATGAAGAATCTGACACTGTCATGCAGATCCGACGTACTGCTGCTGCTGGCTCTACTGCTAGTTCTGTCGTTCGTTCTGCCTCCACGTCCACTGCCAGACCCCCTCTGCTATCCTTGGATGACCCAGCTGAGACAGAGAGACAGTCAGGCAATGTGCTCGAAGACCTCGAGAGGGAGGCAGCAGAGCTCGGATCAGTCAACTCTAGTTCCCAGAACAGGAAGAGGAGGAGGAAGGAGGACGAGGAGGAGAGCTGGATGCCCGAACTTCGTAAAAATCTTCAGACCAACCAGACACTCCTTGAAAAGCTTATGGAAAAAATGCTCGAGGACAAGGAGAGGGAGAAGAGCCAGCGTGAACCCTTCATAAGCTATGTCACCCAGACTCTCAGGTCTTGCAGTCTTCAAGACTTCAACAATGTCAAAGAGCTCATATCGGATATACTGAAACAGATAAAGGCTGAATCCGATAGACCCTCGGCTTCCACTTCGGCTCCTCCAACTTGCACAGCCGCCTCCTTTGGGCAGTATCATCAGTACCCTCAACAGTACCCTCAGCATCAGCAGTACTTCCAGCCACAGCCCAACTATGATGCCTGCAGTTCCTGGCAGCATGTCGTAGGGGGAGGAGGAGGAGGATACCAACAGCAGCAGCAGTACCCTGGGCAGCAGCAAGAGCTTCAACAACCCAACCTCAGTACTCCTCGTCAACCCAGAGCATCTTCAGAATCGATGTCTAGAGCATTGAGCACTGCCCTAGGTGGGGATTGGTCGTTCAACATGGAGCAGAACAACTTCGGCCGTGTTTCACAAGCCAGTATGAACACCCCACCATTCTCGACAGTGTCACCAGCAACTCACCGACCTCCCATTCTGGCATCTGCAGGTTTGGGTGCACCACTATCCTTGTCAACACCACCAGCCGTGGGACCAACAGCAGTTGAGAGTGACACTCAGTCTGTGGCTACTCAGGGAACTCGTGACAGTGACAGTGAGGGTGAGGATGCATGAAGGTTTCATGTTACACTGACAGTCGTATGTTGTAGTGTTGTGATGTGGTTCATGGTGCTACAGTGACATTCCTTGAACTGATGTATTTTGTATTTTGTTTTTGCCATAGCATGGATTGCTAGCAGTGACTTTCTTTTATTTCACTTGTTATACACGTGATACGTGATAATAAAATTGTTGAACTGTTACTAATTGTTTTTCGTGAATAAATTGAACTTTGTGAAATGGTTTAAGAAATGAAATTAAAATTTGTCGAGTTTACGGCGTTATGAACGTCGGGTCGGGGAAAAGTGCACTTATTTGTATAACGCACGCCGTAAACTCGACACATTTAATTTCATTTCTTATAATTACAACTCAACAAATTTAAAACTAATTTTATTTGATTCATTCGATTTATAGCGAACAAAACTAGCAAAATTACTCCGTAGAAAAGTAGTCTGTTTGCAAAACCGTGTTCATCGCCCAATGAACTTGGATTGCATGTTGCATCTCAGTCAATCAGAAGACAGTATTTGCACCATGTGACTTAGATGTTGTAATTATAATAAAATGAAAGTGGGAGAATATTGCAACAAAACAAAATGTATATCAAATGACAAAAATAAAAGTTGAATAAATAATTTATGTATTTATTTAACTTTTATTCTTTGTCATTTCAAATATTTTTCATTGCAATATTCGTTCATTTTTTATTTTATAACCATATTATTGAATGACAAAAAATGTAACAATACATTGAAAATAATAAATGTTAATAATATTGCAATAAAATAAAATTACATTTCAAATGAAAAGAAATAAAAGTGAGTTGAGGACTAAAAGTCCTAAGCATACTTTTATTCTTTTCCAATTTGAAATGTACTTTATTTTATTGCAGGATTTTTTCATTTATTTTATTATATAAAAGTTTTATCAAAGTTTTAATGCCACAAATGCTGCCCCCCAAACACATACTGTCACAATGCCCCCAAACACAATCACTTGTCCACACTGTCACTTCCACCAGAACTAGTCAAGGAGCATGTTGTCTTGCCATGGAACACTCCCAGCAGGGGATGAACACCATTCCATTATGAGATTCCTCTGAGCCTTGGCCACTTTGTAGTCCCTGTTGGTTCCTGGTAGGTTCTCAGGTCTTGTGTCATCCAGATTCTTTCCTCGACGCCATGCACCAGGCACCAGGGCTCCATCAGGGCGTTCAATGTCAACAATTCTGTTTTGCATGACAGGATACCTCGTGCGCATCAGGTTGTGGAGGACCACACATGCCTTGACAATGAGCCTAACCGTGTCTGGTTGGTGCATCATTGTTGTTAGTAACACCTGGAATCTGTTGGCAAGAATGCCAAAGGCATTTTCCACCACTCGTCTTGCTCTTGACAATCTGTAGTTGAAGATTCTTTGTTTTCTTGATAGCTGTCTGTTCCCAAAGGGCTTCATCATAAAGCTTCTCAATCCAAATGCATCGTCACCCACCAGGAAGTAAGGTAGATCTTCTGTGTCCCCTGGGAGGGGAGTAGGTTGAGGGAATCCAAGAATGTCACCGTTCTGTAAGCCTTCTTTAAACTCACTGGCATTGTAGATATGCGCGTCTGATGAGGCCCCCTTGCCACTCACGTCCACCCATAAGAACTTGTAATCACTGGTGACCACAGCCAAGAGAATAATGCTGAAAAAACCCTTGTAATTATAGAATTCAGAGCCAGAGTTGGGAGGGGCCTTGCATGCTATGTGTTTGCCGTCTATAGCTCCAACCACGTGAGGGAAATTCCACCTGTTCAGCCAATCGTCTGTAATTTGTTGCCACTGTTGGGGGGTTTCTGGGGGTGCCAGCATCTCCTCACGATATACATGCACAATTGCCTCACAAACTTCACGAACAATAAGGCTTATGGTGTTGTGTGGGACACGCCAGCCATACTGCATCTCCCTGTATTTCGAGCCTGATGCAAGGTGCCTCAAGGTGATGGCCACCTTTAAGCCTGGGTCCAAGGGAGCTCGCCAATTGGTTGTCTCCTTCGTCAGTGTTGGTGTCAACCTTTCCACCAGTTCGTCATACATCACCGGAGGCATTCTCATAAAGTTCTTGAAGGCACGGGGGTCCTCGTTCCTCAGCTCCACCATCAGTCTGTCATACAGCCCCAGCTGTGGCCTGCGGTTGATCCATTGGCGCATCCATATGGCTCTGACTCTTCTTTGTCTTCTCCTCACTCTTCTTCTACCATCTAGGGCTTGCTGAACCTGAAGAAGCTGGTTCTGATGTTGCTGGAACAGCATAACCAAAGCATTACGATGTGCCGGATCCATGTTGCCTCTTCAACGTCTTGATCACAACTGATGAAAATGGCCAACACGCGATCTTTTTATAGCAGAAATAACTAGTGGTACAAACGAGATTGGGTCGTGGACGACACGCGAATCAGTCGTGGTTCAATCGCGATTCAACGCGAAAACACGCGAATGGCCCGCGGATGACTCGTGACACAATCCCTGAGAAAGCCTTATACACGCGGAGCACACGCTATCACAGGTGCTAGGAATGCTGTAGACACGCGGAACACAAGTGGATGACAAGTGCTACACACGCAATCACACGAAGAAATTTTGCGTATGCCCGCGAGTGACCACTTGTCGTCCACTTGTGATCCGCGAGTGTACCGCGTGTTATCGCGTTTGGTCCGGGTTTGTACCGCGTTTACACCACGTGTGCGACACGCGGTGGCCATTGCGCCTAATTTTTGAGCAGCTCAAAAATAAAATCGGGTTCCGAGCGCGTGTAAAATGTTTCGCGCGTGTGCGCACTTGTTATTCGCGAGTCATCCGCGGTTCATTCGCGTGTCATTCACTTGTGACCGCGTTTACTTCGCGTTTGACAGTTTTTCCTCGCGATACACTCGTGATCAACTCGCGGAAGCCTGTCTGACCGGCCCTT